>JAODUI010000025.1:3410923-3428784 GCA_027563995.1 Papilio gigon
CGCTTAGGAATTTCTCTAACTGCACATAAACAAGGTGATGAGATTTAATGTCGATGACTGCAAACTTAGAGGAAGACGCATGTTCTTCTCTTCCATTCTCGCCTATCAGCCGTCATCTCATCGGTCCAATTTTTTTCATATTGTTCGAACAAAATAAAATTTTCCTAAATTCTTTGACATCAAAGACAACATTTAATATCAAATAGACTACAAGTAAGTACTAGAAAGTGTACGTCTTTTTCTTTACTAATTGACGCAAATAACAACAGCAAATATTCCTAGAAAAAGATAATTTAGCCTTTGTCCTATGTTTTTTTTTATTCAATTCCATTTTTTTTTAATCTGAACAGAATCAAGTAATAAATTATTAATTGCAACTATGATTGTCAACTACACTGACTTGTAATAACAGATAGCACCTCGATCTCTCTTTAAAAAAAAAACAACTGCCAAAATGTGTGTCATATGACTAATGGTAATTCAAACCCAAAGATGCTCGGCCATTTTACATATAAAAATAGTGTAATTTAATACGTAAAAAAGTATTTTATTTGACCTACATTATATTAAATTTGATACACACTGGAAAAAATTACACAATTGTTTTTATAAAAATATATTCGCGCTGCGCTATTTAGACAATCTTATTAAAAGAACGATATTAAAAAAAACATTAAAACCACTATTGCCGATGGATAGTATTAGATTTCCGTGATATCAAGTTAATAGCTTCTTCAATTCTAAATTTAAAAAGATAAATTAAAACAAAAAATGTTATCGGTCACCAACTATTTGCAGTTTCATACAAAAATGCATATACAACGGACAATGATGGATTGGAATGTAATCTCTTGCAGTAAACTAAACTATAATTAATAATATTTTATCTTGACTGACGTACTTTTGTTACTTTCACAATGATCTGTTTATAAATAAATTAAATTAAAATTCAAATCGAATGCTTGGAACTAATAAATATTAACTTATTAAAAGACTACATTTTGATAATGACTTCGCCCATGTGGAATTTAAAAAAAAAACTTAGTAAGTAGCCTATATCCTGATCCAAAGCGTGGTTTAAATCTGTGCTAAATTACATCCGGATCAGTTAACACTTTTGCTGTGTCCCCAATTTTTGTCTACCGATGATGATGATGTTGATGATGATGATGATGATGATGACGATGAGTTCCGTCTCTACTGTACGAGGTGTTATCGGCCCACTCCGTGCCTAGACGTTAGTACGAAACGCGGTCAATTACACCCCACCTCCCATAACAAAGTTATGCCCTTCGCACCACTGAGAAGTGCACGTTTTTCCTTGCTGTACCACAGGGAAGTTGCATTAGATGATTTGGGCCTCATCTCGCAGCTAACGTGTTAAACAATTTATCTTGTAAATATCTTATCTCTGCCCAACCCCGAATAAAATGCGTAAGATTGAATTTTTATAGCAAAAAATATTTCTATTATAAAAATATTTTATTATTTAGTTATAATGAAATTCTGTAAGAGTTCTACGTTGCAGACGACGCACGTTACTCAATGTAATGGAAATTTCCACAATATTTTATTACATTACGATGTTAACCAATATCTCATCTTGTATTGTAGAAAATAATGAAATAGGGTTTTTTTCAAAATTAAAAAAAATCTTTCGATTGATGAAGGACAACGAGATATCTGAGGGAGGAGAGGACGGAGTAGAAGGGAGTATTTTATGAGATTAAATTTTGTTATCTCTGTCTTTTCTATGAGCATAAGAGGGATGACAATATATATTTCGTTAGTCGACATCTTTGTTAGGTTAGGAAGCAAGGAAGCGAAATATTCTCAAATAACTTAAATAATCTGCTAAAATTTAATGATTTGAAAATTTTGTTGTAATTCATAAATACTTAGTACTTGTGACGCAGTTCGAAATTCGAACGAAAAAATCACGTTTTTTTTCCGTTCACGTTCACCCTTTGCGCAATTTCTTTAAAGAATTATAAAGTTTTTTTCCACCGACTTAAACGAACTTTTAATTGATATAAAATTAACGTTTCAAAACATAATTAATAAACTGTAAGTGATTTTATTTCATCGCAGCTACTTCCCGTAACAATGGCCCTCGTATACAGAGCTCACGTAGAATCGACCTGGGAGCGGCTGGACTTGCCGGCGCCGGCATAAATTATGTTGTTTTGTCATGAAACTCTGTTCCCTTACAAAGCTGTTAAATATTCCAATTACATATATTTAAATTCTAAACAAAACTCTATAAAACTTAATAATTAAAAAAGAAAAAGTCTACAATAATAGAACTGACAAAAATGCATTTTACTTTTGGGCATACATTTTTACTTACATAAGCGTAATCTATATATAGTTATTAAAAAAAAACATTACGTCTACGACTAAACCTAACACTAGGTAGGTAGATGATACTAAAATATCAGTAACATTGTATAGTTTGAATTAACATTCATTGGTTTATAAATTCAACTCGACCTTCCGTCAGACTGAAAGGACGCTAAATTACAAAAGGGTAATATATTTTAATAAATTACCCACTGCATTTTCAATAGTATAAGCAATAAATTTATTAACGAAAACTTCCTTAGATTTATATAATCAATTATAAATCTGTCCTTTTTCCTACAGAGGGTCGGAATTGTACTGTTCCATACAATTCTGTCAGCCGTCATACCTGAACTCACACCCTTCTTCCTCTACCTTTACAGCCATTCAAGTTTAATCTCATCACCTTCTTGTTTATGTGCTCATCAACTTGCGCATAACAATTAAATAATATTAATATTAAAAAAAATCCGTACTATTAATTGAAGAAATGGAAAAAAGAGTATTTCGCTCGTGTTATTTATTATATCATAAAAGTGACGTGTTCGCGGTTAGCTTGTTTGAAACCAAAGTGTTATAATAACAAGGACAGATTTCACTTATCTTATCAGCACCGTACGAGCCTCAAATTAATCGATGGCTTTGTTAACTTATGACCGTGTCCGGATTTTTAGCTAAGTAACGTTTTATATTTTTTACAACCAGATGTCGCTTTGTTCTATATTCAAACGTTATTTATAATTAAATACTATTTTAATTGTAAACAGCATTATGGACATGCCCATATAAACTTCATATATCATGTATCAAATTTCACGTGTATCCGGTCGCTATTTATTTAGAATGAGACCTAGATTTTTGTTTTAATTTTTAACATGTTCCAGACGTATATGGAAAGGTGATGATCACTAACATGAAAATAATGAGGTTGAATGTCGATGGGTACAAAGGCTTACGGATTCGATGAATTGTTTGAAAGAGGGTATGCGATGCGAACTTAAGATTGTTTTTTGGGTTACAGTTTTTCGATTTGTAAACGTTCTCGAAGTTTCATGTCTTAGTTAACTATTTATAAGTATTTTGTTAAATTTATATTATTAATTTTTATGATGAAATCGCTTATAGATAATTTAACAAAAAAATCCGTTAGAATAGGTAAAATTATAAAGTAATGTTGACAAGAATGAAACTAGAAACATTTCCTAATATATAAATATACGTGTTGGTTCTAATTAAATCATGATACGTCACGTTAAAACAAAACGCGTTTAGGTTTTTCCCCGTGTTCTATATTGTCATTGTTGGTACTAAAGTTACATATAACATTACCTCAACTTTAGTATTCCACTCAAATGATAGTGACTTGAAGTTTTTTGTAATATAACTAACGATATATTTCCTTAACGTAGGAAAAACTTGTTTTAATCAACGAAGATTTAATAATTATCCAAGATACTGACAGTTAAATTGTTTTTGTAACGAAATTAATAACTTGCTTATGTTTAAACAATGTCACTAATATTATAAACCCCAATGTTTATTATTAATGACTCCACTGAATACAATTCACTAAAAGAATTTATACGGAAGATAGTTGTCGAAAGACGATATAAATAATTCTGTGTAAAATTTTGAATATTTATTGTCATCTTAAATGTATTGATTTTGACATACTTTTGTTTTGTTTATTGTATGTTAAATTTACGTATTGATATTTCATCATCTATGTTTATATAAATCTGATTGAGATTAACTTTAAATTTCATTCTTATTTTAAATAACGGTAAAAAAAAGAAAAGTCGTATAACCTTTTTTTCAAACAAGGAGATTGATAAAAAAGTTTTAATTTAAAATACATAGAAGTAAAAAAACGTAAGTCTATCCGGATCTAAGCTGAGTTTAAAAACAGTTAAGTTTTAATTAGAACATGATTAATACGAACTTTTAAGTAAATGTAAAAATCGAGGACAAAACATATCTTAATTAGTTTTTATTTGTTTCTTAATTTCAAATAACTTTATTGCTTCTAAACTTGTAATGTTTCTACCTACATATTCCTTAAGTTGTTGCTGAGGTGGTTTTAATATTTTCGTTAATCATACAGATAATACAGCAAAGCACCAATGATTAACGGTACGGACTACCGATCTAGCGGTCGTGTATTCGAATCCCACCATTCGACTATTGTCATGGACCATGTCCCAGCATATACTTTTTCAAGCTTACCAGGAATGGTTACAAGAAGTATAAGTAAATCAACAAAAATCTGCTAACATTTTAAAACAATTAAGAAAAAACTAAAGAAATACATATGTCTTATGTAATTAGTAACTTACAATTATTCTTTGTAACCATTCTAGTTTTATTAAGATAAGGAATTGATTGTGTTTAGTTTGAAATGTTTTCCTTGGTATTTTCATCGTTATGTAATTTGTTAGCGTTGTACTATTACAATTAACACATAATAGCTTTAATATATAAACGCGACTACTCATAGATTTATATAAATTAGATAAGAATTTAGAATTCAAATGATGTCTAGTAGTTTTCCTTTAACTTCCTTCCTACTTACGTTTTATCTGGTACTTGATTGTGACCACTTAAAAGTGCTTTGAAGATTTTAGTCTATTAAAAAACCTCACTTGACGACTTTATGACTTAATAAGAATACAAATTATTAGAACTTTATTTTTTTTTTAATACTTTACTAAGATTTATTTTAGAACTCCAACTAAGCTTTAGGTTTGTGTCACATGGTCCATGGCAGAAATCGAATGGCGGGTTTCGAACTCTCGACCACGTTATCGGAAAACCGTACATATTCATTTGGCTATTGGCCCTTCATTTGAAATATTTATTTCTGTTAAAATATAAATGAAAAAATAGTTAATAATATTAATTTGACGGAGTTATTGAAATAATAAATGTTTTATAAAATCATACAATAACTTCTAGGTAAAGTTATTGAATATTAATAAAATAGGTTACAATTAATATTGTTATTAGTCACAATATAAATAGTTAGCGGTTAGATTATTTCTGACAACATCTAATCGATTCCAAGAGTAAAAGTCAAGAGTTATGGATGTCCAATGAATCAAACGATATGAAATTATTGTCCGGTAGTATTGTTTTCATAACACCAAGATATAAGGAGAAAACATTTGTTTGTTTATAATTAAAATCATAATCTAATTTGTCAATTGAAGTATACAAAACTCTCGGTAAATTAGGCTTAACTTGCACTTGTAAAGACAGAGCGGACCACTAGTTGTGCTATATAAGATGAAATCATTACACCTTGCCCGTAAGTTGATTAGTTTGACAACTGACGCTTATGTAGTATCGAATTAATTTTGTATAAAGATGAATATCGCACTTAATGTACGTGTATCACAGTGACGAATCGCAAAACGAACAACTATGAAGTATTGAAAATTGTTATCGTAATTAATAAATAATATATTTACTTTCAATATTTCACTATATTACTTATAAAAGCTGCTTAACTCACGTGTAAATCGGTGTCGGTAGCAGTTTCGACAAATCAGCGACGGGCCGCGAACGAGCTTACTATCAATCCCATTCACCTTGAAGAAAAGCCCCCAATGGGCTCGAAACTAGTCGGTACCGACACCGATTTTAACGTGACTTAAACCATTTATATAAGTAGTATAGTGAAATGTCCCACGATAGTTTTAATAATTTAATATTTTACTATCGAAGAAAATTTAGATTCATATTATTATTGAATAAAATAAATGAGAAAATTCTTGGCTCATATGACTATCGTCTAGGCAAACATCGTGGCCTTGTTCCATTTTGCAGTAATACTGGAACAACCACAACAGTCGTTAAGTTCGCGATTTCTAACAAACAAGTCCATGTTTTGTTTCCTTCATTGATTGATTCCAAATAACCTAAATGCCTATTGCTTTATTCATGTGAAATTTTGGCGAATGCCCATCTTTAACTTGAAAGCCTTTAAGTTTCTCTGCTGCCAAGTAGTGGCCTACTTCTATTGTTTTTATTATAGCTAAAATAATGTTGTAAAAAGATAAAGGTTAAAGCGCATTAGTAAACACCTGGTCCATCCGCTATAGCCACGTCGCCCACGCGGCGACGTACGCTCGCCGGCGTCTCGACGTCACCCATAAAGGGGGATAACGATATAAATTTCTAAGTAAAACGATACGTCTCACTCGCTTGCACGGGTTGTCGGCGCGAGTTCGACTAAGTGTCCATTCGGTAACAGCCCGACCGCCGGCGAATGTTCACAGCGATCGCGTGACGATGACGGATAGACTTGGGGTTTATTAATGCGCGTTAACCTTAAAGGTCTTTGCTGTATTACACAATTGTTGGTTGTCGGGTATATAATAATAACTTCAACAGAAACATTGTATAACAAATAATTAAAGATGAATTGTTTAAAAAGGGAGCCAAGACCGCTTCATTTTTAAATAGTCGGTCTAAAGTGAGACTAAAATAATCACCAGATACAAATAGAAGTGATGTGCGCTTGTTTTATTGGATGATAAAAACTTTTACTTATTTAAACTAAAGACAAGTTTAAGATTTTTTTTCGACAACTTTCGTTACAATGTTTTGTTTTGCCGTGAAATCTTACTGAAATTTCAATTAACGATTCCATAGAACCGGCAAGAAATTAATTCCTTATTACTTTTATAGCGTATTATTTTTTACCGAATACAGGATGTTAGTTTTACAATAATTTCTATTTAAATAAAAATATTTTTTTTTTGTATTATTTTTAATTAGCAAAGAGGTCATTGCTTTCGTTAACCGTACGAATTTGATTATGTTCAATCCAAGGCGATGTTTTAAGGAACCTCGATATTGGCTCTTTACTATTTCAAGTGCAACGGAACAATGGACGCGAAAGTTGCGTTAATAATCAATTCAAGCCATTCTTGTACCTCCCACAACGTCGCTGCGAAATAAAAAGTATACGAACAAACAATTGCTACACGTTTCTTATGAATTTATCGATAAATAAATTCGATGCATCACTACTTTATAATATTTCAGTAACATATTGAATGACAACTAAATTAGAAGTATGACGGCCAGGAAACCTATTTATTCGTTGCAAAAGATATTCGAAAATAAAATAACGTTCGAAAATTAAAATCGTTCCACATAAATTTGTCTAAAACAACAAGTCGAGTCAAGAGAAAGTTTTATAGAGAAAATGTGAATTACTCCGACGGAAAATATCTTAAGTTTTATTTCACTTAAATCGTCCATAGACTAAGTGTGTACATTTTAATACGAGCATTAAGTTTTTGTTGAATTGATAAATAAATTATATAAATTCTTATTTTACTATTACAGATAATTGTCGATGGCAGTAACTATAAAAAAGTAATTTTATTTAAATACAATGTAGTTCGTTGAAGTCTTTTCTTTTGAAATGATCTAAATAAACCAACAACATAAGTAGATTGTTAACAAAGTTCAAACTACCTCCACTTTCTTGGAATCGAATAACGTTTATGTCTATTGCGACTAACTCGCGTATTGTATATTGTATATTCCACATGAATTCTCGTGTAAAAACCTCGTGGTTCGCGCTACAATTTATAAGCTATGGACTTGTTGTCACCAAACACAACGCGGTTCGAGACTTTTCTTTTAAACGATTCATTACACATACTTAAATTCTTATTAATGTTTTATTAGTGCACGTACGTCCCGCGATGAGTTCTCATTGAAACCAAATTGAGGCATTTAACAAGCCCAACCATTTCGTCATGACCGAAAAACGATCGTTTTGTAACTCTAAATATAGAATAGCTATGTTAAATTCAACTCTTTAGTTCGGAATCAATACGATCATTTTACATTCTGGTTCTAACATGGGGCTTTGATATAAGTACAGTCAAACTTGTAAAACTAATATGTATGGCTGTGTTCATTTCTTTCATGCCTTTTTCACAGCTGTGAATATTATTAGTGGATTTTAGTGCGGCTAAGGTGCGGGCGCGGACAACAGGCTGGAGCGGGAGCCGATTGTCCGAGACCCTTTTTTCGAATTTATGTGTGTGTAGATAATTTGTGGGGGGCGCCATGACGCTTGCGCGCGTGTGCGTGTGGATAAGACGCGAGGCGACGGCGGGGTGCGGGAGGCGAAGCGCGGCCGCGGCGAGCGGCGGCTCAATGGAAATTTCCATTGCCCCAGCAAGCGGCGAGTTCACAATTTTAGTGATCAGACATAGGGCCGAGCGAGCGAAGCGATCCGCGGCCGCCACCGCCTGCTCTACACTCTTCGCACCGATTTGGAGGCCGCAGGCGGACGACGTGTCGCGTCGCGTCGGCGCTCGCGCAAATTTCGGTTTCACGCTTCAGTTGTAAACGCTTGAATAAAAAATCGAATCGCAAAATAAAACGTTGTTACTGTTTACAGTTAACGATATTCAATGAAATCGATTACTTGTATGTGGATGTAATATGTCTATTAAGCCTATGGTTAAGTAAAATAACAACTTCACCTAACTTGAAAGTCGTGTGACAATTATTGATCAATATTGTCAGGTTGTAATATAAGTAGCCCCATTGTCCGAGAACTTTCGCAGAAGTAATCACCATGGAGTACCGAGTATAAGTTTCGTTTTACGCGGACGCGTTTTTTGCAGACATAAAATGAACAATGCACACAATCGAGGTGGGATCGGAGGACTACTGCGTTTGTTTTTCATATAACTCTGAGCATGACATAAAGTGAGACAATTATTTTACAGACGCTGGTTATGGTTACAATAGCCGCGATCGCTTTATGCTCTTTAATTGCTACCTCCATTAAGAATGTATTTTTCTCGACGATTAATTATGTATTCCAGAGACATAATCAGTCTTGTGCTTGTAAAATTACTTAAAGATTTGGTATAGATAAAATTATATGAGTATAAATTGGAAAACTTTTTACGAGTTAAAAAAAATATAAAACAAGTACTAAATGTTTTTAAACAATAGAACAAAGTCTGAAGTATATTTGTTTCATCAGTATTAATTCTGAGAAACACAAGATTTACTAAACTCTGAGTTCAACCGCCGACAAACCCTGTAAATACATATCTTTGTTTCTTAAAATAGAATGAAAAGGATAATATAGTTTGTAAATAAAAAAAGTAGGAACCTATTTCAACAAATACATGATAAAGCAAATATTAAAATCATTGAAGTTTCTATAGAACATAACTTGCGTAATAGAATGTCTATACAGGAAACGGGCATTGAGGATAATATTGGAATATTAACAAAGTAAAGTACATATGTTTACAATAAATTAAGGTACCAAAATGAAGTAATGCAATAAATTTAAGTTTTACTTAATTGAAGGAAATTTTACACTGATGTCTTTCTTTATACTATAAGGTGACAATCGATCGAGTGATACGGTTTTCGCCAAAACAGCGAACTTATCGGTGCCTATTGAAATTCGAAGCCTATCTTTAATCCACAGAGATAACGCAATGAAGAAGCGTATATTTTTCATTTAAATAAAACCATATTATAAATGGGATCAAGTTACAAAAATCCCACAAAACCGTATAGTGTATGTTATAAGCCTTTCCAAATTCATTTCTTTTTGCTTCAGAATTAAAAAAAAGAACTTTTAAAATGTCATCAATAATTGTTCTCCATACTTGATATGAGTTTCAAAGATACATCTTGCCAGTACAACATTATTTCTATTTTAATATGCTCTAATACACTGTATGACGTCATCTTGTAACAGACTGTTGCAGCCAATACCTACATAATAGATTATTTCTGTTCTTACATTAAAATCCTACCTAGCGAGAATTTAAAACTTTTTTTCAGTAAATTGCGAAAACTGATGAACGAGAAATTTGACAAAGTTAAATTTAAATTGCAGAACAAGTGCAAGCTATTTTTAATTAGAACTAAAAATCATTTACGAATTTAGACCAATGGAAACCACTAGTATTAGTAAATATTTAAAAATCTGGTATTCAATCTTTTGAATATCGATTTTCGTGAGAGATTATTCGAATCCTTCATTAAAGTTCAACTTTTAGATTGCAAGCATCTATCCAAGTTTGCACATGCAATGACTGCCACAAAAGTTGTATGTCATTAGTATCTTTAGGGGGATACCGACATGTGACCGAGCATTCAGGAATAAATTCAGATTTCCTACCACAAACGATATTATTTAAATTATGGTCATATCAATGTGAGTTGAATATATCTTTATAAAGCTATAATGTTATAGAAAAATTATAAGCAATGAAGATTAGCACACCTTTATCGCACGTGAAATAAATTCTGTTAGGTACAAAACCCCGTCCGAGGCTTCCTTGATGATCGATCATTGAAGTCGGTATTAATAGACGTGGTGATGTTTACGAGATTTAATCACCTGATAACGCCATCAAAAAAGAGCGACAAATTATTTATCATATACACTGTTTAGTCATGTGAAATTGAAGAGAATTAAAACTTGATTAAAATATTCTTATTTAATTTTGTCGTCGTGGATAGGTACTTATTTAAAATGAAACCCTGGGGACATTATTTACTTTAACAATAAAGTGAAATTGATTAATCAGTAATTGCTTGCTGAAAATGAACTTGGAACCTAATTTCGCTAATCTTCGGATAGCGTGCAATATCAGTGTCTACCTATCACTTAAAGATAATGTTAAAGACTTCCGTATAGTCTGGTAATTTTAAAGGTATTTACTTTTTAAATGTATATCTAAAATTATTTTTATGCAAGGAAGTCGAACGGAAACAAATTTGAACAAATCAAATCTATCAAGAATGCATTAATAAAATGTAACTAAATAATCTTGTAACATAACAGTAACTAATCATGTTTATAGAAGGATATGACTGTTTTGTACCGCGAATAAACTGATAATAAATATCAGTAATAAATTCGTCCTTAAGCAATGGCTCATTGTTAATTATATACTGTATTATATAAAAGGATAAATATATATGTAGTATAATACATAATATGTTGACGTGTAAGCGATCACAATTTCAAAACGCACAGCTATAAAAAAAACAGATTGTAAAACGTAATTGAACCAACTGTAAACTGAGGCGGTAGTCGTGATGCAATTAATTCCACCTGAAAATGGTTTTAAAATCGCCCAAGGAAAACTCGTGTAACATTTAATTATTAAACACTGAAGTGTAGTCGTCGGTTCCAAATAGAATTTTAATGAGCCAATTGTATCATATTTAATTGATTCCTACACGAACATATTACAACTAAGTTGAAATAAACAACTGAAAATACTAGTCACTTCTCCTTTTGTACCACGAGTTTTTTTTTTTTTATAACATAAAAGTACAACCCACAAAGTATCTTATATACTCTCTTCACATCCACAAATATAACGCGCAGCTTCAATTAATTTTTGAAAAAAAAAATTCTTATTATAAATAAAATATAAATTTCGCCAATCAAATACAAAATGTAAAAAAATTACAAAACTCACCTTAAACACCGCAGGAGCTAACGGTATCGCAGCTTGATTGTGAAGATGTTTTTTCGACATTTTCGCTTCTTTTCCGTTCCACGTTTAATATAAAAATAAATCAAAATATTTTGCGAGAAAAATATTTATCACAAATTGAGTGGATGTAAAAACAATTTTAACCACGTCGTGTTACTAAAACGACTTGCGATATACAAATCGTCGACGTTTAAAATTGTATTAAACTATATTCTTCGACAATGGAAAAACTTCGTACTTGCGCGAAAACTTTTTTTACGTCGAACGTTTTTGTATTTTATATTTTTGTAAGTTTTAAAAATAAAATTCGAAAATTGAAAAGTTTACAAGTTGCCGCGTCGGAGTTAGCACGTCGTTCAAGTGATGCGGTCTACCCGGTAATGAACGGTTTGGTTGGGGCGCGTTCGAACTCACGACACGACACAGAGTGAGCGAGCAAAGGCGAGCGGCGAGCCGTGACGCGTTTTCGTTGTCGTTCGCGTTACGTCGACCACGGGCATTAGGCGAAGTCGCCGCGTCGCCGCCAAGTTGTCGGGCCCCTCGCGTTCGGTGATCGGTGCCCGTGTCCTGCGATATTGCCCTATGGCCTCGCCTACTACACGCGAACCTATCTAACTCGTCTCGTAAGAACAGATAAGTTTTTCATCTCTTCATACAAATAAAAAATACGCTGCACAAAATTTAATATAAAACGCGTAGATTTTTTCATTTTTAATTTCAATTTTGTCCAAATTATTTTTAAAAAGATCTTTCGTGCATAATTTTCATTGCACATTTTCCGAGTGCTTTTCTTTTATTTTAAATCGCAAAATAACGCATGAACATATCACAGTAACCTGTACCACGACAAAAACGATAGGCGCTTAACATCGTGTCTCGATTGATTAATGCAAATCAATGCTAAAAAAGGACAATAAACTTCAGGACATTACGGCGGTACAACACATTAACTAGTAAACAGTGAGAAGCATTTTACAAAAAGGTTTATACATAAATTCATTCTTGACTAAAAACTTATATAGTATCTATTTCCCATGAGCGGATACTTCAATAACCTAACAATATTATGCACTGACGTAAAATACTGTTGGCATAGAATAAAGTTTACATTAATTCGTACAAATGTAAATAAAACACCCGCAAATTGGATAGAGATAGAAAAAAAAACTTTTGAACGAATTTCGCGCGGACAGAGTTGCGGGCCACAGCTACAAAACTATCGCTGGCTACCAATCTTTATTTCAAAACAAATTATCTATACACACTATCATACAAAGTGAAAAGAAAAATAATTTTGTTATGTGGGATCTCAGAAAGTAAGGCACCGGTTTGAATAATTATTTTAACAAAAACAAGGCTCACACTTACACCGGGTTTTAGGTTAAATTTTATAACGCTATCATACTTAGGGGATAAGTAAATTGGAAAAAACTGTTATGCGATAACTTCATCTAGAAGCATAATTACGGCACGAGGATTTATATACCTTAATTTGATAAACAAGAAACTATAAGAATTATTTTAAAGACAGCGAAAACACACCCGTGATAGTTTTGCTAACGGTACAAACTAAATATACATAGGACGCAGTTAGATGTGGAAGGGGGAATCGTCGGCAAAGCTCCGTACATTTACCGCCTTTATTCTCACAAAGGTATTAACTTGTAGATCATTCACGTAACTTTTTCCTAATTCTTCTAAATCCCATATAATAAAAGTTTGCATTATGCGTTGATTTCTCAGTATGCTTCTACCTGAGCAATGTTCTGGAAACATCGGACAAGTGACCAATAAAAAATCACCAGACAATAGTCCTACTTTGGGATTGCTTAACAAATACATTCCTTTACATTTTCTATCTCGTTTTCTATATTGATGTAACTTCATAGACAGCGAAATCAAACTCTTTGGTCTTTTTGATAAATGAATAAAAACTTTTTGATTGAACGCTTCTATTTATTAATAGTATTAAAGGCCGCATGGTTCTTCCAATTAAAAGTCAGTCATTTGTCTTAGCCACAGACAATAAAATTATATGGTAGTACTTGACTTAGTCTGCTAGATACGTACAATTTTAACTGTACTTTTCGACTGTTGTGCAGCTAAAACTGAACGTGTATAGCAGGCTTTAAGTCATTTTAGTAACACGTAGAAATAATACATTTATGGACAGTAGCGTATTATTTTTATTGAACAATCTGTACACTATTGGCGCCATGAAATAATAGTCTTGTATGTAAAGTCCAGTGTCAATAAACACGATGAAACAATAAGCATAAGATGTCATTAAGTCTGATGAGTTTTCCGCTATAAACACGATACGATCTTATTTATATCGGATTCGGATTCACGACGACCATCGTTCAGGCAAGTCTTGTCGTAAAGTATAAACTGCCCGGTACGGTCATCAGACCTGTCAAGAATAATGTTAACAATTTTAAAATTGAATTACAATCTTATCACGTACGTACTCGCGAAATATTCATGAAACTATTCAATAACTTTTCATCAAATAATAATCCTTTGTAACATAAATCCATTAAGTGGCACGAAGGTTTTATTTAAATATTCTCTAAGAGATTATTATCATCATTAGAAAATTTAATCTTTTTATTTAGTTATAAATAAAACTTTGTTTACTATCATTTTACTTTATATTGTTTTTAATTTATTTATTCGCTAGTGTTGTACTCAATTTATGAACTACCACTTTGTCGATCTATTAAGAAACATCGTAAAAGCAAGAGGAGAGTACAAACTTCATGTAGTAACATATTTGAATATTATTGCTGTTACAGTAGACTTTAACCACTGTTTGTATAGGTATCAATATTATGAACCATCATTATAAAATTGCTAATATCTATATGTTATTTATCTATGGGTGTATGGATTGTTTAAAATTATATGCATAAGAAGTGTATGAGTTCGTCGGCCGACAGAGATGTATGGAATAATAGTACATAGTGTGCCGACCCTCTATACGAGAAAGGTCAGGTTGGTTACAATCTATCTAAAGATATCAGTCTCAGTTAAACAGTATGACTAGACAATTAGCTCAGAACAATGTTACACGGTTGGGGACCAGGAGTGTGGGTCGTCCTCCCTCCAGGTGGACCGACGACTTAGTGCGGGCGGCAGGAAGTCGTTGGATGCGAAAAGTGGAGGACCGCATACTGCGGAAGGCATTGGGAAAGGCCTATGTCCAACAGTGGGCAGACAAGGGCTGTTGATGATGATGATAATGATGATATATAGTAAATTACTTTTGTGTACAAATCAATTTCTTTATACAACGAGTTTAGTTTATTTAATTTTAATTTCAAACATGACTCTTTTTTATGTCAGATTAAGATTTTCTTTCCTAGAATAATAATTTAGCATAGACATAACATAGTCATAACTGAATTCACACCCTTACGCATACCCACTTTTACACTATCCGTCTTCTATCTTTGTAACCATCGGACGTGTTACCCAAGTTTGTCAAACATTTTATTAAATAAAAAAAAAATGGCACAAAATCTGAAATTACATTTTAAAATATACCTTAACTTTAATGGTTATAGTTGTAGTTAATCTTACAAAGGTACTAACGCTGTCTGAGATTGACGTTACGGCCATGTTTAATTATCTGATGAGGCGAGGAAATTCTTCGAAGCGACCATCTAATACTAATTACGTCTTACACCCTTTTCCCACTGAACTAGTCGTTAGTGACTACAGTTTATAAACTATTGCAAAAGTTATACATATATCGGGATAGCGTGATATGAAGTGATAAGTGGGAGCAGAGAGACCATTTGAAGAGACGGGAGACCTAGATCATGAGCTGACCATCTTTGTCACATTTTAGTATAATAGTGTTTTATTATTATTTTTTAACAACAGTACATTTACACTGCCGTGATTTTCTATCTTATGTGACAATACTTATCCTAAAATTCTATTTAAAATCATCAATGCATTCTTTTTGTAATTTGCCTATTTAATACTTCGACAATTTGTAAACGTGTTATTAGAAGAACTTCTAAAGAATCATTAATCGTTGAAACAGTGGAATTAAACACTAGAATGTCAACTTTACAATTTATCAAAATACAAAACCGAACTCTAACAACGAAATAATAGTCGAATGTCCGCGATAGTGGAAAAGAGGGCTTAACGTACCCCGTCGAGTTGGCTGTATCTAATGTATTAGAAGTAACGACCACCCGTCGATGCAGATAGGAAAAAAAATACAGTAAAAAAAATTACATCTGACAAATACTAATGTAATTAAAAAATCTCAATATAGAATAAAACCGCGTGAAAATCTAGTCTATAAACACCAGTACACGATTTCAATTTTAACTGAACAGTTTACAAGTCGTAAATTTAAAATTGCGTGTACAGGCAAACCTCAAAACCATCTAAATAAAATGACGGTTAAAAATGTAACTGTTAACAGTTCAGTTAAAACTGAACGGTTTACCATGTACCCTTTTTACAAATAACTTTAGATTTATAGAGCAAGTTTATTAAATGATTTACTGTATTGATTTACATACCTTAACTTCGTAAGTATTAACACAGCTGGTGTTGTGTTCGTTCTGAAGGAGGCTCTCGAGCCCAAGATGGCGGGATCCGACCAGTGTGACGTAACACCTTCCCGTGTATCCAAACTGTAACAAATTATAATTACACTAACAACATATTCTCTAATCTAACTAGATAACTATTGGCGCAACGATCTGAAGTTGGTTTTATTTTATAAACAATATAAATAATAAGCATATTCTAAATGGCCAGTATGTGTGTTCGGTAGACATATAAACTCCTTGCCGACCAAAGAGGTCAGATAAAAAATTAACCAACATCTGGCACTGGAATACTGTGAACGAAGGAGACTAAGCTTGGTGATGCGATTGTAATGTCTAAAATCTAGATAAACATTTGATAGGGTTCGTCCTAGACTCCTTGACTATAACAAAAAAATAGGTAGATTATTAAAGGAACAAATCTAGAAATAGTTTTAACCGGCGCGTATAATATTTGTACAGAAAACATTGTACAAAGTGTTGCGAACCCGATAGCAGTGTGGTTAGATGCGTGTCAAAAGTTAAGTTAGACACCTCGCCCATTAAGTTAACAGTAGAGCGAAATAATCCATTTCAGCGTAGCTTAAACCTAACTTGTAAGCACTAAGCTACGCTTAAGCGCCAACTCACGTGCAAAGTTCCCTATAACGGAAAAACTAGTGTAATATTTTAAGCCAGTAATATTTTCCATTGTGAAAGTTTCAAGGCTAACCCGCTTCAGGGAAAATGTAATATGAAAATTGTGCGGTATTTTTTTATGTCTGCTCTTTTCATATCACGTTGAAAATATGTCTATATTTTTTATATATTTTTATCATAAACTTCAACAACACGTGTGTTTGTATAGAACATTTGTTAGTATGTATTTTGTATGGAGAAAGAAAACGGTATAACATGATGAAATTGAAAATGATTTATTAAACAAAAAAAAATCACTATTTGATCTGTTTTTGAGAATGTTTTTGTTGATTTGTTTTTTCATTTAAGTGACCATTCGTTAATTGTGGTTGGAAGCCTTCCGTGTATTTAGAAGCCTTAATTAATTACATAAATAAAACATTACAAAGTACCACTGATGTTCCAACAAAATAATAAAAAGTAAAACAAAAAATTATCTATTTAAATAAAAAGATTTTTCTTCGAAAAAGTTTTAAATCCACGATATTTTTATTTTCTTTCCAATATTATTTCTACATAAATCATTATTGACGTATTAAGAATACTATCATCATCATCATCATCATCATCAACAGCCCTTGTCTGCCCACTGTTGCACATAGGCCTTTCCTAATGCCTTCCACTGTATGCGGTCCACTGCTATCATCATCAGCTCACTATACGTCCCCACCGAGGGGCTCGGAGCTTACCCTAATTATTAGGGGGTGACTAGGCCATAGTCGACCACGCTGGCCCAGTG
>JAODUI010000025.1:3437453-3449293 GCA_027563995.1 Papilio gigon
GGCGGCACAGGACCGGGCATCTGGCAATCGACGGGGGAGGCCTGCATTCAGCAACAGGCTGATAATGATGATGATGAGATAGTATCAGCTAGCATCTTCTATATATGACTTTGTGTGAATAATGTCAGTGTGTTTAGGCTATAGTTTAAATAAAATATTTTGTATATAACAATTATTTTTATTTATATATTGATTGCCAAATTCTTATTAGGATGCAAGCAACAGTTCCACGTGACCTGCGCTCAGAGTCTGGGCCTGCTGTGCGAGGAGGCCGGTAATTACTTGGACAACGTGAAATATTGCGGCTACTGCCAACACCATTACAGTAAACTGGTTAGTTTATTTTTTAATATATCTTACAAACATAACTGTTTGTTCAAATATTGTGTATTTAAATGTGATTTCATTAAGTTTAATTTAATATTAATTCATAATTTCTTTAAATAACTAAACAAAGAATTTAACATAAATTTTAATTAGAAATGTGTTGTTTTTCATGCAGAGTAATTTTCAAGTGATATATCTATATATAATTTCTAAACCACTTGATAAATATATGTTGATTATTTTCAAAATTGAATAGCACATGTGATGTGATTAGTTGTTAAGTGAATTTGTCCGGATGCACGTGCGTAGTTGAAGTATTGATTGTGCAGAAAAAGGGCGGTAACGTGAAGACCATCCCTCCTTACAAGCCGGTACCGCACGAAAGCCATTCGAGCGACTCGAGTGAGAAAGAGGGCGAAGCGTCTCCCATGGCTAGCGGCAGCGGAACACCAACACACCCAGCTAAAGCTAAAGGGGTATGTTCCTACGCGAGTCGATTTAGGTCCAATTGGTTTTAAAGTACATTCGCTTATTTAATCAATTAACAAATTAACTTACAATCCGTTTAGGTAACACATAATTGTTAGGACATAAATTACACTGATAAAAGTCACTACTACACTCAGAGACATTAAGTTGTCAATAACGGTATACCTTAGTATAATATTGAATCGATTTTTTCTGTAGAATTAATCGTACCCATCCAATTGGTTACATTAACTTTAGCTCATTGGTGTAACACGCCTTCTTCACTTCGTTAATCCACCTATCGATGTCGCCAAATACAAGGCTTGAAGCTGCGAAAGCATATGATCATGCCCCACCCTTTCAATCTAATTGTACTGATACCAAAATTGTGTTAACAGTGTACAAAATAACGAGCCCCAATAAAGTATGCATGACACTATACACGTTTCCTGCATATCTATATTTTGTTAGAAATGGTCGTAAAAATTTTCAAAGAGCAATGGGATGCCTTAAGTACCGCTTGTAAAATTATTTAAAGTTTATAATTTGATCAAGGACTATCTAATGCCCAGTGTTTTTGTTAATGTAATTTAAACCAATATTATTCAATGCTTACTGTTTATATAAACATGCAGTCAATGGCCGAGAAAATAATCAATGTCTATGGACACGAATATATTTGAAATGTCCCATACTCCATAGTCCCCCCCGTACCCCCATACTTTAAAAGTATAGCTCGCGATATTTTGTCAGAAAATAAACTTACTTGTTAATCAAAATTTGTTTTCTATAATTAAAAATTCTCTTGCATTATAGTGGTGTTGTCAGAATGGGATGGTCAGGGTTAACAAATCGTATATTATAACCTGAAATTATAAATTTCTAGCGGTTTTTTCTAGTGGAAAAATTGATTAGCAATATGTAACCTTTTTTTGTCAACATTGTTTTTAATGAACGATTCTAATTATGAGTTACACAAAAAAATAAAGTTAATAAGCAAAGACTTACGCATGGTATGACAACAAAAAATATATATGTATTCAGATTTTAAATTATCTATAAATTAATTATTTACAGTCACGCAAGTCTTCTCACAGCAGCAGTGTCATTTCTGGCAAAAATACACCGAACGCTTCCAAAACACCAACGAATTCGGGACAGCAATTGGGTAAGTACAATATTATACTAAAATTCGTATAACAGATTTTATTCCCGTATATTTTCAGTGCCGACATACATGAACAAAAACATTATCGTGTTTTTTACAAAGAGAATGCAACTGATGATTATTTTTATTCAAGTATTTTGTCACAAGAATACCATAGTAATAGATTCAGTTAACACCAGTGCGAATTTATTTATTTATTTACGTAGACAGGCATAATAGGTATCAGTCATCAAGTCATCAATTAGATTTAGAGCCATCTTTGTTAAAAAAATAACAAATTTAGGACTGTTTTAACATGTCTTGTAAATAGAATGTAACACTATCGTTCAAAAACAGTCTACACAAACTAAATTTCCTTGGCATTGCGAAGGTAATCAACTTTATACATGAAGTTTTCATATTCCATATGAGGGTAAAAGTTTTTCCGTGAAATGTTTCAACCCCTTGACATGGCGAGGCAGGTAGAGATAGAGTTTTCATTCAATATTAAAATATTTATTAGTTATGATTTATCTCCATTAACCTGTTTTAACAATCTGGTTAATGCGCTCGGTCTTGTTAATGATTATCATTTCGTAATGGCAATATTTTAGGACGTGGTGATAGTCGGGCAATTGAAAAGCCGTGGCTTTTGTATACGAACTCCATTACTATCTTCGTCCCTATTTTAAAGAGAAAGGGGTCGCTATTATTGTCATTAAGGTGCCATGACAATGGAGATTTATAAATTATATAATTAACGCAATCTTAAAATGGTATAATGCTTATTAAAAGTTTGACTAACTTTTATGGTTTTCTGCATCGGTGTTATCGACAGAGTCCGGTTCGGAGCCGATGGAACAAGCTCCATCATCACGGAAACACAAGTCGGCAGACAAACGTGTGTGATCGATTCATGTTACTGAATTTCAAACTGTCGTAGAACATGCTTAAGAAAATTAACGTAATTTCTATCACTGGGTTTCGACGACCGTGACATTTGGTTACACATAATGTCGGCTCTGTTTATTGACAATTAATTTGAGGTACAACAATATCTAATTGCTGTTGAAACCCACAGAAATATTCATCTGTTTTTAACGATGACGATCATTTTGTGACAAGTTCTACGACAGGAAGAGTGACAAGCTTATCTGGGCCGGTAGAAGGCGCTGACATGGAGGTTTTTCACATTGTCAGGAGGGCGCTAGTTTGCTATTATAATTTGTTTTTTTTTGTTCACTGGATCAGATAACTTTGTCGGTCTATAGATTCACCGTTAGTTGTGTGTGCACATGTTTGTCGTTAGATATTTCAGTATCAGGTCATTTTTTGTTATAAGTCTTGCAAATTATTAGAAGAATGTTTAAAGCATGGCAGTTATTTTTATTTTTAAATTAGACCATCTTCTTTATATCATATTACTGTGAAAGGAATTGGGGAAGACCTATGTCAAGCAACGGAGAAATGAAGGCTGTAGATGATCATGATAAAATTTTTGGGTCTTGGTGGGGGTTCTCAAAATGACATGGAATAAAATCAAATACTATTTTTGAGTTTCTAAATCGATTTGGGTTTTGCAGTTCAAATTGTTTGTTTTTGCACAGTACAATCTATGAGGTTGGGGGCTTTTTTGTTATGGCATTGTGTTAAACAATTGAGTTTTTATGCTTTAATTTCTAAATTTCATTCAAGGCTTATTGTCATGTGGGCGTCTTTATTTTTACGGCTTCCTTGGTCTCCGAGTTACTACTTTGCATTTATATTAATTTAAATTCTTTTTTTAGTTGGTATTTTATTATTGTTGTTATAGTTTTGCACAGAAACCACTTAAATGTGACACTGGTCATACGTATCTTGTAACTAACATACTAACATTTTTTTTGTGCATGTATACTAGATGGAGACTCCGGTCAAGACGGGGAACATACTTCATCGTCGCGCAAACACAAATCTGCAGACAAACGTTTGTTAACTTTTTGTCACGTCTTGTCTTTGTGTGCACATTATTTATTCTTTTGTTTTCGGCAATTTCAATTGTCTTTTTATACCAACCTTTTTATCGAGGGGTGCTTATTTTGGTTTGATTAGGTTTTTCTTTTTACAGAATATTTTTTGGTACAGCACGTCAAATTAAAAAGTTATTTAAAACTGTAACTATTGAATCGCTTTTTTATACAAGGTTATATATGTGTTTAGTATAATTATGTTGACAGTTTTTTTCATCTCAAAATACAAAGGCATAAAAGGTAAAATATCTAAGTTCAGCGCCATCTATGTGAAAAGATTAACAGAAACCATTAAATAAACTATGCCGTCACGTGTAGCTACCTTGTTTTTACAGAAATACAAAAGATGTCACTATTTAATAACATGATTTATTTTGATGAGTTAAGATCTTTTTAGTTTGTTTACATTTATATATTACATATATATGCGTGTTTCGGCTTATTGTTTTGTTTCAGCTTACGGTTATATATATTTATATGTTATTTGTGATTAATTGGATATCGTTTTTGTGCATCAATGTTAGACGCAGATTCCGGCCATGAAGGGGAACAACCGACGTCGTCGCGGAAACACAAATCGGGAGACAAACGTTTGTGCTCGAATGATTTTCTTGTTTTTGTTTGTGTGTGTGTGTGTGCACATACTATTGTCGGTAGTAACTTTCAGTGTTTTATCGTTTTCTTGTTTCGTGTGTGTTTGTATGATTGGGTGTTTTAGTACACTAGAAGCATGTGAGTTGATTTTTTTTATTATTTTTGTGCAGGTTCGATTCGGTTTTCGATAGTGATATTTTTTTTAAATATAAATATTGTGTATCGTCGTTACTAGTCACTAGCAAAGTTTATAATTTTATGTTAAAATTGACGAGTATTAGTCTGTTTTAAAGCATTTATTTAATATGTACTTACAATAAAAGATTTATAACCTCTAGATGGTGCTTTTCATATAAGTTTTAATTCTAATCGATAGTCGGTTTTAGAATTTTTTTTGCATTGTAAATGAAATGCTCATGCTGTTTACCTATAGCTTCGGTTGCCCACTTTCGCGACACTTTTGTTTTATAGATTAGGTTTCTACAGGTTATATATCTATGCTTATAATCTTATTATAACCCTTAAATGGTGTCACAATATCTTGTTTTTCATTTGTCATTTAATCAAATTTAAATTCAAAATAATCACAAATATTACTTTCTTGCGTTATATACAGTTTATTTGGTATATAGTTTGATATGCTATGTTCGAATTCTTGTATATATGTGTTTGTATATGGAATGTGTTTCCGTTATATAATCGTATCTCTTATTCTATTTGAATTGAAGTAAAAATATATATGATGTGATTTATTTAAATTCGTAGTCGAATGTGTTTAAATAATGTGTGGTCGTAAATTGTGGCATGCTTGACTTGTACTGGTGTGTAATGTTGTATATTGTAATGATACAAAAAATTCTGCGGTCTTAACTAAACGATAATACTTTTAATAGATACTTCGTTAATTGACGTTGTATTTTTAACAATTTTGAATTCTAGATGTCGCCCACTACTTAGTCTTCGTGGAATTAAAAAAAAAAATTCTATGTTATTCTAAATGGTAATCTATGTTCCAAGTTTCATCTGGATCTGTTGTTTCATTCTGGAGTTGCGCGGTAACAAACATCTAGGCAGACTCGTCTTTAATAGAACGATAGTTACAAAATGTGTCGTATAGTGACTAACTTGGTATCGATGTTAGACACAGATGGCGTGGATGGGGATCAGCCGACGTCGTCGCGGAAACACAAATCGGGAGATAAACGTTTGTGCTCCAAAGTTTATACTGGTTTTGTGTGTGTGATTGTGTGCATAGATTTCTCGGTAGAATTCAGTTTTTTTTTTACGATATTTTTTTTCGCATATAAAATTTCAGTAGAGCACGTTATTATGTCACCTTTTTTGAAGAATTTTTGACATCAATACAAAAATACTTTTTAATCGGTTTTGAAGCAAGTATCTTAAACGGTAAATTCATTTATTTAAAGGTTAAAAGATCAGTTTTGGGAGAATATTTACGTTTTCTGTCCAAACCCAAAGCTTTTTTTTTTATAGCAACAATCAAACAGTAAATGAAGCATTGAATATCTGTTACTTTTGTTTGAAAATAGTTGAATAGTCTACGTTGAAAATATTATGAAATTTAATTGTTAATTAACTTGTATTAAAATGCTTTGAAAATCATTGTCCCTTCAAAAGTATTCTGACCTAGGAACATTTATATACGCACATTTTTTATTTACATTTTCTCGTACTGATGTTCATTTAATTTTTATTTTCAATCTCTTGTTAGTAAATGTTGAAATTAGTAGAAAAAAACTCTCGATTGTTTATGATCAAGTCAATTTTTTTTATGAATTAATTATTATTTTGTATTATTAGTATTGTTGTAATATGTTTAATATTTGGCTTACGTTTAGCCTTTATATTTATTTAAATTCGCTTTGAATGTTTTTTTTTTTAATGAAACAAAAAATAGTTTTTATCAAAACTCGAGTAAAAAAAACTAGTGATATTATAATGTCGATAATAATAGGTGGAAAATCCCATAAATCGGTAGACAAAAAGAAACCATCGCCCTCACGACGTGGATCGTCGACCGGGGACACGGCTGGTAGTGGTAGCAAAAACAGCACCCCAGCGCCATCGCCGCAACATACTGCTCCGGAACTAACACCCCCGCCACCTGTCAAAGGTAAACATGCTAAATTAAACATACCAATTTTGTTTACTAGTCTCTTACAATTTTTATATCTCTCTAAATCCATTCCTATTAAATCTTGAACATATTATCCGCGGAAAAGATTGCGATGTAGAGCAACTTTTACATCAAAAAACAATCCTAACTTCAAAACTGATACATTCCACACAATAATAAAAATAAAACCTTCACGTACTCTTTGAGTTATTTAGCGAGATTACGAATCCGTCTTGAAACGACCAATGATTTTTTTTTCTTATACATTACCAGCTCAAATAAAAACAATTGGACATTTTAATGAAAACTCAATTTGTCCCTATTTAGTGTCTCCGGCACCTCACACCGTTCACAACATATCAATCAACACTGCGAAGATACCCTTACCTGCGTCCCCGCCTACGGTTAAACCTTCGGAGCCTGTAGCCATCATCAATTCTGTACCACCAACGTCGACTGTCTCATCCACTACAGTAACTGCTACTAAGTATGATTATTCTCTCTTTCTGTATACCTTACTGAAGTTCACTAGATTCATCTTGTTCCCAACGTTTAGTAGATGTCCTTTTCTTGTCAATGATTATAATTTTTTGTACAATCGCAAACGTACGCGGTGTTCCACTTACTTCTCACAAATTAAAGAATGAAGAGCACAAACCCTGTTTAAAAAGCAGTTAGTTTTCTACCTCCTCTGACCACTGACCGACTTTTTCTCACAGACATATTTAAAAAATATTTAAAATACTATTAGCTATTGTGTCCGCGTCGTCGACTCAGTACGTACGAAACATTCAAGCGACTAGCTTTTAAACTGGTACACCGTGAACGGGCGCGTTAGTACCCAAGAAGTAAAATATCAACTCGTTAGAAACGATGGATTAATTTTAATATGAAAAGTTCTACTAAAAAAGGATGACACATTTCTCCAGGTTTTACTAAATATCTTGTGTGTTATTGAGATATTTTTTAATCAAAATATTACCGAGATAGTATATCAACATTGTAACTTGCAGTAGCACACCCGTGTGCCTCTCAATGGTGCCGTTACCTCCGTCGAAAGGTTCGATATATCAAGAGAGCGTTATTACCAATATTGAGAATGTAGAAACCAAGCAGACAAAGAAGAGGAAGGCTCTTTCAGCGGCCAGCACACCGACAAGGCCCGTCGATTACGCCGCTACACCGCCTCACACCGCGGTACGTTTTCAACTTTAAGATTTATTGAAAACTTTGAAACGAATCTCTAACACTCAAAGATTAATGTAAAACCAGAAATATTGTTTTAGTATTAAGTGGAGGCTGATTTATTGATTTATCTATTTTGTTCTTCCAGCCCAGTGACATGAGTGTCCCCAACAATACTCCAGTCTGGGAAGGCGCCCATCCAACAACTGACGTTCAGATGGATTCCGTTGACAAAGTCATCAAGAAGGTCAGTACCGTTTATGTAGCATTACAATCCAGCTTTATGTTTAAATGATTAACTGCATCATTTTTGGGTATATCCTCAATGGGTTAGCTGCATTGGGTAGTGATCGAGCTTTTTTATAAATGGGTATACAGAGAAGCAAAATAGTGCAGTACTGCTATTGTCTGAATACACTTACTGTCAAAATAGTACAGTTTTTTGCGTGTGCGTTCATACAAGAGCAGTACTATTCTGCTCTCCTGTGATCATCATAAGTGAAGCAATGTCCGGGATGTAGTTCTTCTGTTTAAGGTTATATAAGTCAATACGCTAATGCTAAATGCTAAACTAATGCATACCATACAATAACATCGCATATTAACCTTTATTGGGATAATGGTAAAGTTTTTTTCATTATAATGTGTGGGCAGTCGCATACATGTGCAACTTAGCTTACAAATACAGGCGAAGACTGAGGAACCCCCTCCAGTGTCTCACTTCCCGAACTTGAGCCCCGCGCCCCCGCCGCCGCCGCCGCCGCCGCCCCCCGCTCATAGCCCGGCACTGATGCCCAGCCCAAGGTACGGATCATTATTATACCATCCATACGTCTTCGTTAAACATAAGTAATTTTTAGTGTTTGTTATAAAAAAAGCACTACAGTATCCTAATTCCTTAGAATGAAATATTTTTTTACTAACCTAACTTTAATAGATAAAGAAAAATGATAATGTTATGAGCTTATTTTTGACGTAGAGTGTACTTGATGATATTGTAATAAGATAAATCAGATATTGATTGAAAATTAATTAGTTTACGCATAAATGCTTCATAGACGAGTTTTTTCTCAGACATCTTCCCAGTCCTAAGCCAGGACCTAGTGGAATAAGTAGCATATCCAACATGAGATCTCCATCACAATTACAGGTTGGTATGTTTTGTGCTTATTGTGATTTTTGTATTAAAAAAAACAAACTCCCATGCTTACGCTCAGTTTCTAAATGAGTCAACATGTACTAATGATGCTGCTGTCAAATTGATTATCATCAAACAAATTGCTGTCAACCATTATTAATTAAATAATTGATACTTGCAGAAAAGAAAGTTGAAATTTTGGAAACCGAGCGTTAGTGTTTAAAAAAACATCATTTCATTCATCTATATGTTTAATATAATATAAATATGTATAAATCTATATGTTATATTATTGTTATCTATAATTTATGCCGTATTTACAGCCACGTAAAGTCTATAATATGCGAGCATGTTGCCATTTTTTGTTGCTATTTGCCGAAGCTAAATTTTTTGTAGAAATTCATACGTAAGTAGATAACATGTTGCTTTTTAAATTAAGTAGAAATTAGTATGGTGCTTGGAACATGAAAAATTTGAACTATTAAAACTTTCGTGAGACAATTTACTATACTACTTACCGACTAGTTTCGTGTTTATCATGTCAGTTATGCCGTTTTATAAGTAGTATATTGAATAATTTATTTAACTGAAGTACTGAACTGAAGAAACTGACATACACCAACAATTTACAATATTCTATTTAATTACGCTACTTTTTTCGTAACAAAATATATTTTAATAATATTTGACTAAAACCTCTTCGATCTCACATTTACACTTTAATCCTAAAACAATTTAAAAGGATACAAATATTTGAATAAAAGTTCGTATTCATTAGAATGATGCCAATAAGTTGGTAAGGTTTTCTATACATGTCTATTCTACGTTATGGCAATTAAAATAAATATTAAGGCTACAATTCATTTGAAGCAGCCGAAACGAAATGATTATTGTTAAAGAAGGAAGGCCGGGCTTAATTATGAGACATGAACCAACTTTATAAAGCTTTAAGCTTGGTTGAAATGATTTTAAAGTTCAATTAAAGTTTGTCTATGTTGGTGAAACCAATGATAATATATTTTTTTTAATTTTTCTCCGTTTCCCATTGGATTTGTTGTATCTCATGCCCAAGTCAAATTGTGTTTGCTTTAAATGTTATTAGTAAATGCTTGACTGAATATGATTTTAGCTGATTGGCTTGGCTTGAGCGATTTTGAAATGTGTGTCGTTGTTATTTATTTGAGGTCAGTCCAATTTATAAGTTATTAAAGTATTGCTTGTAACCAGTAAATAGTTTCTAACATGAGCGTGGTGGTGAGTTGACTAATCGCGTGGGTTGTATAGGGCGGGAAGGCCGAGCGGGACATGGCTACGTCGCTGCTAGTGTCGGTGCCCTTGCCGTCAGCCAGCCAAGGCCTCAACCTCACCGCGCACTCGCAGGTTCCAACCTTGGTTGCACACACAACGCCCTATCATGTACGCAACAATATTCTATTAATTAAGATTATCTCCAGCACTAAAAAGTCAATGTTTACTTAGAACCTGCCACACCAAGTTTAGGTTAATTAATATAAATCTATACTAGGGCTAAAGTTGATCATAGGACCTGATGGTACAGAAAAGTATAACACTAAAGTTTTTGACGGCAAATTAAAGCATGATAATTATTATGACACATTATATACCATACTTTATATAGAACTAGTAAAAAAAATCATTACAACATATGTTTCAGTATAACTTCTATAAATATTTAGGTATTTAAATTAAAATAGATAATAGTCATTAGTGCATTATTTGAAGTCAATATCAATTTAGAAACTACGTTTATATATGTAGGTTCAAATTTAGAACTTTTGAACGATTGATTCACAATATTTTTTATATATGGGTACTTAATAATTTTTCAATCATGTGCGCCTTTGCAATGTTACCTTGGGGTACCAATGCCAAGATAACTTTTTTTTTATGGAATTCTCGTCAATGGACACCGTCGGTTTATTGTATACAAAACTATTATAATTACTATGAACGTTATATTGAAATGTTAATTAACTGGTGACTAATTTAATATTTTCCGCTGCCTTGGAAAGGAGTATCATCTGCTATCCGTAAGCATATTCAAGTTATATTTGCTTTGCCTGTAATAATGTTTAATCAAATTTCGAAGCATGTGTGTTTGTCAATCAAAGCTTAGTTTTGCAATTTACAATATCCCACTTACAAACTTAATATAAAAAAAAAACAATAAGAAATTCTCAGTGAGAGATTTTTTAAAAACAAATTATTAGTAGATATTTGTTAATTTTTTAGTATTTCTTGTGACCATTCCTAAGCATAAAAGGGTCTTGTGTTAGGATACGGTCCATGACGGTGCCACCAACTAGCACCCAAAGTCTGTCCCTCCGGGGGAGAGGGGCGGGCTACGTGGCGGCAAAATGGGGAGAAGTAGTACTTGTAGGAGTCTACTTCTCCCCTAACAGGAACCTCTTGGAGAGGTTCCTGGATGATCTGGAGCTGGTGGTGCAGAGGGCATTATCAACAGAGGCCCGCAAGGCGCCAGGACCGGACGGGGTACCCAGAAAGGTCCTGGCAATTGCCCTGAAACGTCTCGGGGAAGACGCTGCTGACGACACGGCGCAGCACACCCAAGAGGTGTGCCCCGCCTGATCCGATCAGCGCCGCGCCTTGACCGCAACGGTCAGCAGCGAACTCTCGCTCCCCAGCGTGGTTACTACCATGCTGAGGGGTCAGAGGAGCTGTGAGGCCATGAGTTCCTTCTGCGAAAAAGTAATGAAAACGAAAGAGGAGAAAGAGCGGGAGCGCGATAAGGATTCTCGGGCGCTCCCGCTCTTTCGTTTCTAGTTTCTTGCCGCCTTAGCTCCTCTCCATAGA
>JAODUI010000025.1:3449393-3523537 GCA_027563995.1 Papilio gigon
CAGTTTCTTGCCGCCTTAGCTCCTCCCCATAGAGTGAGGACCTCTTTTCCGGGGCGGTCAGTGGGCGTCGCGGTGTCATGTGAAATTCATGCTCCCGCGGCACCCACAATGACCAAGAGAGGGAGGGAAAAAAGTATATGGTCCACGACAATAGTCGAATGTCGGGATTCGAACCCACGAACGCTAGATCGGTTGTCCATATCCATAACCATTAGGCTATTGGCGCATCAGATTTTACGTATATATTGAAAAAAAAATAATAACAAAAGTTATTTTTATACTCAGATGCCACTATCCGAGTTGCCCGGCCCTTCTTCGCATGTATTCCATCAACCGCCGAAACAGGTAATATTGTTTTTTTTTTTGATAAAATATTAGCCGATTTTTGTTAGTTTACTAATTGTTCTTGTAAGTATTTCAGGTAAGCTAGAAAAAGCTTGTGCTAGGATATGGTCCACGACAATAGTAGAATGGTGGGATTAGAACTCACAATCGCATTAAAAAATAATTTGATGGTTACTTAGCATTCCCTTAGCGTACGTTTTTTTTAAACGAAACTTGCACTGTCTCCCTTAGTAACTATTTAACTATTGTAAGTTTTTCACTTACAGTGCATGACTCTTTAAAGTTCAAATAAGTCAAAGTGCAAATGTTTACATGGATGTTATTAGTTAACTCGAAAACGGCTCAACGGAGTTATAAAATGTAGACCACTTTTTCACTTTTTAATTCGACAACCGCGTTGGTCACGGGGACATTTAGTTAAATATAAATTAAAAATATAGGTTTACTTATCAAAGTATTGTATCATAAAGCCATTGATATTGTTATCGGTTAATCAAGCCAGCGCTAAATAAATATTAAGGCGAAATAGATGTTTGAGTGTTAGAGTATCCTACAGTTGAACCAACGCCCAATGTTTGTGTTTTAACGTTTTATCTCAACAGGTAAGCGGAACTTCGCTATCTAATAATAAATGTAAACAATGTCCTAGTGTTTTTGCCGACACGTTCAGCGATAACTGTATAATATTATAAGGCAACTAAATAAATAAAAACGCAACTAAATAAATGAATATATGGCAACATATTTTACATTGTAATTTACAACAGAAAATATTTTATAAGTTATTTTTTTTTTAAATAGACAATGTCTTATTCTGTACTCGTTCTATTGTTGACTATCGCGACTAGCACAGTTGTACTGGAATTACCAGTTTACTTAGAAATAGAGTTTTGGTGATAATAGGACCCTAGGGAAGTGAACGTTGCGATTTTGTACCTGCTTACCATCCCTTGTCTACCTACTTTGCGCCGGCGCATCCCATGTGCTTGCTATTCAGTTCGTCGGCGACGCCGGTTAAGTCAACATCTGCTGCCTCATTCTAGTATCTCGTTGTAACTTATGAAAAATAATAGTGATAAAAATGTTTAAGTGTACATACGTTGGTATTAGTGTTATAAATAAATGAGACGTGTGATATAAAAAAGTAATTGCAGCATATATCTTGATATTTTTTTTTCCTAAAATGGTAAGTTCGTATTATGCTGTTACCCAAATTGATATTAGCAGTTGGAAGTGTCGCGCTCGCGCACATTTAGCACGAATTTATACACAAATGTTACGCACGTGTTAGAAATATGACCTAAATTAGTCGAAAAAACCGTCTGACTCGGACCAATTGTGTACGTAATGTAAGTGTAAATTTATCAATGAATTGATAATATTATTTAAATGTATTTTTCTTTATATTTTATTTAATAATTATAGAAATAATACTTGATATGTAATTTAATAAATGGAGCGTAGAGATTAAAACTTTTAGATCTGTCATCATTACATAGTTTTAATACAGTTATAAATTATTAAATTTGATATCGTAATATTTTAAGATTGTCAATAGTTAGAACAGATGTAAGAAATACAGTTACGATGCCAGTCGTAGTAAGGGGAAGATTTCCCCTAACATTTCGCCCTTCTTGATACAATTTGAATGTGAATAGACGTTTGTTACAAAATACGTTCTATTAACTATACCCACGTTCAATTTCTGTCCTTGTATGGATTAATTAGTAAAAGATAATGATAGCACTGTAATAAAAAAATTGAATCCGACGGCTAAAATACTACCGGGAAATCTTTTATCACTCACTTTTGATATCATTTAATATTTCAATGTTCGATAATATGCTTGTTCCAGGCTGCTATGGATCCTGGAGTTCCCAGTCACTCGCCTCACGCTATACCCGGCAGATCAACTTGGGGAGGTCTCACTGTATCATACGAAATGCAGCAGGATATGAACAAACCTGGGTAAGATATACACAAATAACACTATAAATCATTAAAATGAAACCAATCTATCACTAGCTTGCGTTAATATTGTAATAATAATTTGTACTTCAAGAAAAAAATAGCAATTGTACTAATTGCAACAATTGCGCGGGTATAATTAATGCATAACTCAGGATGGACCGATGATCTGGTTAAGTTTGCGGGAGCATCCTGGATGAGGGCGGCCGAGGACCGATCGTTTTGGCGATCTTTGGGGGAGGCCTACGCTTAGCAGTGGGCGACATGGTGGCTGATATGATGATGATGATGAACAAATGCATAAGCTTAGATTACTCTATTTTTAAAATATTGACGCGTATTTAATTTGTATACTTATGTGCGAATTATCTGTAAAATTCTAATGTCTGAAGCGAACATTAGATCAATTTGAAAGAATCGATCTAATAGCGTATTTGCGTAATTACCACACAATTATCACACTAAGCAGTTTAATATAACTAATAATAGATTATAATGATGCCGTAATTAAGTAATTAATAAGTATTAACATGAAGAATTAATAATGATTATAATCATTATTTAGGCATATTATGTTAAAATTATTAAGGAATTGGGGAAAGCCTATGTCCAGCAGTGGGCAGACAAAGATTGATGATGATTGCGTTGACTAGATGTCGCTATGGCGCGATAGCTACGCAGTTGATTTGTTTTCTATTTATACGTGTATTTCATATTTATGCTGCGCGTAGATTTAGGCATTTTAACTTGCTCTGTGGTTAAGTGCAAGATTTTTTTTTAATTGTCGAAAAATACACAAATCTAAAAAATAATTAAATTATATTATTAAAAAGTAACATGAATTACTATGAAATCATTTTAATGATTTTATTTGATCTATGTACCGAGGAGTTGAATCATCATAATGATAGAAATGTTGATATTTTCTATATTGTTATAATCTCTGTTCACCTTGTTTGTAAATGTATGAAGCGTAGTTATATAGAACTGATTTTTATAGTCCGTGTGTTTGCCGATAAAATTCTTGAACTTCATATGAAACATGAACCTATAGATACAATGAAAGACAATTTGCTTGTCTTTTGATTTTGTAGTTCATTCCCTACTGTGAAGCGGTGCAGGTCGCTTAACTCTTACGTCGTAACAATTCTAACCTTTTCAACTTTAAATTTATTAGAAATCTGTTCTTAAGTTCTTGCTTGCGTGCTTGCGTTTTATTATAGATAAAATTTATTCATAATTAAAAAAAAATAAGGAATAGATTTAAAAGACCGTGCGAAACTGATAAATACGGTTGTTTGTGTGTTTTGAATTAAATTGTAATACAATTCAAAAATGAGAAGGGAAAGCGCAGCGTAAGTAAATCTTTCAAGCTTACCGACATTTCATAGTCAAAATTTTCTTTTCGATTCAAATTTAGAAACAAATAATTCGGTTTTAAATTATACATTTGTGTTTTATATGGTTATTATGTGTGACTTCCCATTATTTTTTAAGTTTGTCGCGCACTTCAGCCTGGCTAAAGTTCTGTTAATGTTACTTGAGTTACATTTATACGGTTGTTTTGACTCTGTATCACTGATTTTACTTGTGTTTTTTTTTCGGTCGTTAGACGAGTCGTCAGTAATGGAATAAAATTAATGTATCACTCGCTGGGCAAGTCAAAGTGACTACTAAAGTTAGAACAATTATGTCAAAGTAGTCTATTCGATGGTCCGTAAATACATAAAAAAAATACAATGAAAGTTCACTTTGTATATGTATTGAAAATAATTTATACTCGGGCTATAATATTTTTTGTTCCTTTAATTTATTTAACCGCTTTTTATTGTATGTATATCATCTGAATGATGTCAAAATGAATTTTGAAATTAGAAGCATTTTAGAAAATTCTTCAAAATTACAAAATCTTGTACTGAATGACATGCATTTTGAGATTACATACTGTATTTAAGGACCGTCGTATACATAGTAGTAACTAACCAATCATTTGTATATATTATAAATAATAAAAAAGCATAAATCTCTTTGTACTTCAGAGTAAGCGGTGTGGCGGGGACGAGCAAGGATATGAATGCGTCTGCCATGAGCCCGGTACCGGGGTCCATGAGGAACAAGAAGCGCGCCGCAGTGCCCTCTACCCTCGTGTCCATGTCAACTGTGCCACCTCCGACACCTATGCGTGAGTTTTCATACAACACCATACACTTGCCACTTCCTCACCTCTTTCATAGCATTAGACACCTCGTGATAGTTGACACACAATACCTAGAAGAAATGGACAGTGTTCTTAAAATATTTTTTCATAAAGAAACCTATATCCATTTATGGAAATTTGATTAAATCTTCAAAAAAATTAAAATCTTTACTACCATTGGTATCCATTTTTATCTACCATATTTTCTGTAAAATTTCTTACATTTACTTCTTTTATGCAACATATGTAAATAAAAAATAGTTTTAATATCAAATTGTTGTCTTCAAATAAAGTATCTTTTAAAGTACATGTTTAAAAATTAAACAGTGGGTAATTTAAAAATGAAATTAGTTACACACAACATGGTAAAGGTTTTTGTATCGCGTGACTTTGTAGCATTTTAATAAGAATGTTTGAAAAGGTTTCAGGTTGTATTATTTTTCTGCGTTCTATTTACAAATGTCATATGAAATTGGTATCATGTAACGTTTCAGGTCAATCGTTTTTAAATTATTTATAAACTAATTATTGTCCTTCTGTTATGTTTATTTAATTATAAAAAAATATCAAAGGAGTTTTTTCCATCCGATATTGAAACTTTTTCGTTCCTTTGCAGAGCGCAATCTCCTAACCAAACTAGCAGTTAGCAATTTCGTTTAAGAAATTGTTTTTCATACTATACTGTCTTTATGACAGTCAATTCATGTCTATAATGTTTCGTGATGTGGGCGTGCGACTATTTTCCTTTTATTTGGGAAAAAAAATTACCTCCGCAGAATCGCCCTCGACACATAACCTAGCGAACATGCGTAGGCCGCCCCAGCCTACACCGCCGCCAATGTACCAAGACATAAAAGATTCTCCGCCAAGTTCACCCAGTGAGTATAGCGAGATGCTTTATTTGCGATATTATATTCGCTATTAGGAAAATTAGTAATATAATTGGCTTGAGCTTTCTCTAAATTGTTGCCTGGCAATGGACTTGAGGGTACATTTGTTATAGTTAGAATGATTGTTTATATTTGTAGAGCGACATCTCTTTCGCACGAACAACACATTGTTAAAGTATGACAGAGACAACGCTATACAAATATGAAATCTCTTTTAAAATCGAGATGCATATTATTTACCATGTCATTTACTATAAATGCATTTGATTTTTTTTTGACCTTTTTATTTTCATAGTTATTTTTACTGTATATCAAACATAATTAGTGCGTAAAAAGTAAAAATTCGAATACACGGGCGTATTTTTAACAAATCTTTATTTATCATAATAATTACAATGTTAGTATAATCTGTACCCAAATGTAAGTGGTGGACCAACTGATAACTTCACGTACAGTAATAATAGAATATTAATTATAAAATGAATCGGTTTCCTCTTGTACGGTTTGTTATAAACTTCCTTATGTTTTTGACATAAATCTAAAACGTAAGTGTGTCGGGTTGTATTATATGTTGTAATACGTTATTATTTAATAATTAAAAATATTAATCGTAATCATTTGTAGTGAACAAGTTTTTTTTATTAAAAAAAAATGTATCAAAAACTTTTTATTACACAAAACTTTGTGTAGAAATATTCTGTGATTCGGAGATTTCAATTTAGGTTGTCGGGTTATTTTGAAATTAATTCATATTGTGACGATGTGTCCAGTTTTATATATGCTTGTTTAAATTTATATCGTTCTGCTTCTTAAGTAGTTGAGTACATAGTAATAATATTCGTATGCTTATATACTAGTGGTACTATCGCTTTATATAAACATGTTTTTTTTTAACAATGGAATCGAAAAGGTAAAAAGTTATAGTGTGAATGACACTGATGCCTATTTGAATTTAATTAGATCGTCAACTAATTAATTCGATTACAATTGATTATAACATTTCTAGTGAAATAGTATTTATATATCGATTACTTCAATTATAATAGCTTCACTTAGAACAACCTTCGTGTCGAGAAAGCTGTCTCTAATATACATCATTTGTTCACAGATTCTGAACGACCTTTGAAGCCTAAAATGGAACATAAGTAAGCTCAAACATGTAATATTGTATTTCCATTATCCATTACTTATAAACGCAGCCTTTTTATTGAAGAAAAGCCCTTATTCTAGGCACAGATTTTGTTAGCTTTTAAAATTCTTGGCGATAGACATTGTTTTTTTGTAAACTCAACTAATAAACGTGTTTGATAAAGTATGTACAGTCGTATCGGCGTGAACTGCGCCGCGCCTCACATGTTGGGCAACGAGTTGAACCCAGAAAGCGGCGCGGCGGCTCGTCTGCAGGAGCAGCTGAGCGCGGAGCTCGCGGCACACGCGGCCGGCGGCATGGGCGTGGAGCCACTGGTGCCTCCACCACTCATCAACAGAGCTGCCCCGGTAAGCATAGCAAGTTATTGTCACCTAGTTCTATGCCAATTATTGTTTCCAGTTTCCAACTACTCTTCCAACTATGGCCGCCAGCGTCAAGAAGTCGGAACATCAAATACACATAAAATCCCACACCTATAGCATTCTCATTAGTTACTTTTTTTTAATTGTTACAGGGTATAAGCAGTTTGACCGGTCGCGGGGCAACATCGAGCGCTCAAAGCCTCGATCAATTGCTGGAAAGGCAATGGGAACAAGGCTCTCAGTTCCTCATGGAACAGGCCCAACATTTTGATAGTAAGTACATACATCCCGAACTATGCTGGGGTAAGTTAAATGTTACCATCCATGTTATCCCAGAACACTGCTGACACTTGTAGTATACATGTTGTCTCTTACATTCTCTCTTAAGAGACTGAGATGACATGATATTCAAAAGTGTCATGCCAATCGGAGCTTAAAGATGTATTAGCACCGATAAATAATCGTTTAACTGTTACAAAGAAATAGACTGCTTATATACAGGTGATGAGCACATAACATGAAGGTGGTGAGATTGAATGTGGATAGCTTTTAAGGTAGACGACGACCGGTGAAGGTATGGATGGTTTTGTAAAAGGGGATATGCGTGAGAGTGTTAGTTCAGATGTGACGGCTGACAGAGTTTTATGGAAGAGTACATACTGTTCCGGCTCTGTATAGGTAAAAAGGTTTATGATGATTGATGTGAAGGTTTTAGGATATTAGAAGATCAAAGTTTCTATGAAACAACACGAAGTGCATTCTTGCAAGAATTTAGTTAAGTTGCCTACGCTAGTGCTTTAAATGTATCATTATTGTTTTCCATCCACCTCCAAATGATAGCAGACCCTTAGTAATAATGTTTTGTTATCCTTACATGTTTAGATTAGATGTCATCCCTTGTATGTCACTATCATTTTGAAGTTCCTCCGGCAGTTGTGACACGTTCAATCCGAAGTTCATTCGAGACAGTTTTATTTTGAATATCGAACTAAATTAAATCGGAATTAAAATAATATTTTTTTTTTAATAGGGCGTATTGGCAATTTTTAATCAGTCGTTAATTTTGTTGAGTTCCGTAGGTGGGTTTTGCATTATTATAATAAATACGCGTTTATATAACGTTGTTTTTTTCCTCAATTTTCTGTAACAGTAGCATCATTGCTGTCGTGCCTGCATCAGCTCAGAACGGAGAACGTTCGCCTTGAGGAGCATGTTGGCAGTCTGCTGCAAAGGCGGGACCATTTGCTGGCCGTTAATGCCCGACTTGCCATTCCGCTCACAGCTGGTACGTGAAAGATGTTACACAAAAAGGCAATTAAACTACTTTTATATATTTTATAGGGAATAAACAATTTTTATGTTCTTGTCTATGTACTATGTACTGGATCGACCATAGAAATTGAATGCACTCTATAAAAACTCCTAGCTCACTGGCGTACAAAATATAACGGAACCGAAACAAGATTGCTTACTCGATAGTATTTTGTTTCATTTTCGTTCCACTTCACTATCACGACACTGCGCTAAGGGCATAAGTAGTTTAATTTAACAATGTAGTATTCGCGTAAAATATATTAGAAAAAAAAGTATATTAAAGGCATTAACTAATACCCAGATTAAGGCAAAGCTTAGAGTTGAATCTTTCTTGGAATTAGACTAAAGAATGGAAAAATAGAACTGGTCTATACTTGAAGACTGTCTCAAGGCATAAATGACAATAAACAATGATGTATACGTCACTGGATTGTCCAGAAAAATTATGCTTTCAGGATATAGTTTTATTATACAAAATTAGTATTCACAATAAATATTTAAGCAATGAACATAGAAGAATTGAATACCATAAATCATAAGTGTTTAGGCCACTGCTGGGAAGTGAGTATTACTTTTTTTTTTGTGTTTTACGTTTCGTTTAAGGATTTGCAATCAAAGAGATGAGGCAGAATTGATTTCACAATGCTTTAAGTTAAAATACGAGAATGCTGAATTCCATTTGCATGATCCTAAACGTTGTGCTTCTTTAAATCCATGCATTATCATTTCATTAATAAATGTAACTTTATTTTAAAATGCAATAGGAAATGATGTTGCTAAGCGTTTTGTGTAAACATAATTCCATCCAATCCAATGTCTAAAAAGAATCTCTATACATTTAGAACGTCCGAATGTATGTGATGTGTCCAATATGTGTCGTAAGTTTTTTTTTATAAAGATAGATTGAAATTAACATTGTATGTGCAGTGGCGGCAGGTCCCCCAGAGCCGAGCCGATGCATGCGCGACGTGTCGCAGCTGCGCGCCACGCCCGGCCCAGTCAGGCCCAACGAGACGATCACCTCGGAGCGATCCCATCAGGTATTATGAATGCCACACTCAATATAATAGGGAAAAATTATTTTCCTTCGGCAAAACTCGGCAAATATCGGAATACGATGACACCCGAACTGTCAATACATTATCGTATTAAATTACTGACATTTTAACATCCTTTAATATGGAGCTTTATTGTTTAGTGTCAAATGTCAAAATGAATAATGTCATTATCTAAGATTTTATATCGTAATTTTGGTATTTATCGTTAAATAGCATCAGTACCCATGGAGAAAGAAAATCATTTCTCATTAAATCAATAGCTCATTAGTTCTTGTCAATGTCAAAGAAGTGTCACAAGATCTTTTTCGCAATAGATATGTCTTGTCATATTGCCATTTTAGCACCGATATTAGGACCTCCATCACCGGTTGTAATAACTTTTTAAATCTATTTTGATATGCAGCTGATAATGCGCGAAGTGCAGCAGCAGAAGCCCAGCTGAAACCAGGAGAGTGGCGGCGCGGCCGACCCCAACGCGCTGCGCAACGTACAGACGTACATATTCCTCGAGCAGCGCCGCCGCCCTGACTTCTCCATCGACTCTATACTCAATTACGATCATTAGATCAACATAATATATTTACCATCAAAAAGTAACCGAAGTTCATCATAAACTTTTAGAACGCAATCGATTTGTGTCTGTGTAGTTTTAAATTAGTAGGATATATATAGGTGTGTTTTGACCGCAGACGCATTTGTATTGACACATGTCCTATGTGTCAATACAAGTTTCATCGCAGTCGTAACCTTCTGTTAGATCAATCTTAACCATACAATAACATACCTTCAATTGGGTACTGTTAAAAAAATTAAACATCGTCACTTTAACATCATAAGTTTGACGACAATAGCTAAATAAGTTAATGCTATCAGTAAGTTCATAACGGGTTACACTAACTAAAGTTCAAAGTTGAACTTAACGTAACTATTATGGACTAACACCGGACAAACGAACTCTCGAACAAGACGAAATCAATATAAAGTTGATAACTAAAAAAAGACAAGAAAATTATTATCTTCATGACGGATAACGTATGTTGTTTAACTAACTTAACATGTTCTAGGAAGTGAAGTTTTAGGTAAACAAGCCTGATATCACTTAGTGAGCTAATTTTAAGTAGCCATGGAGTGAATAGAGACAATGAACGTTTTTCAAACTATTGCTGTCAATGGACACAGTTCAAATACGTGAATACAAACATTGTAGTGAATAATTGATGTATTAAATGTTTGCTTAAAAATACAGTTTAATAAGATATATAATGGCCTCTATGTGTTTACTATATCATATTTTAACATTTAACGTTTTTTTTACTACGTATTGACTCTAAACGCTCTTATTCGTTTCTATTGAATAACTGTTGGTTTTCACTTATATACATGCATAAATATTTTTTCTGTGTAAACGAACGGTATTATATTTATATTTATTATTATTATTTTTTTTAATTATGAGTATGTATTAGTCATATAAATATTTATTCCTTAATGTTTTCTATTGATGATGACTATTGTAAAATTATTCAAATGAAATTCTTAAATATTGATCTTGACATAATTTATATGTTGGTGTAAACGTTATATGTCGTCCATGAAATAATTAAAAATTACATAAAAAATAATGTATGTATTAAATGCGGTTCAAAAGACGTCATTTCGATTGATATTTTGTTCATGTCTCATGTGCTTCTTTGACGTATTACGACGTAGGTATTGTTGTTTAGACCTCTAGGTATCAAGCCAATACCTAGAATTAGATTTATCTACAACCCGTAGTTAGTATGATAATATGTGTACTGAAATTCTTGTAGTTTTAAGTGATTGCTGTAAGCATTTTATGTCGATACGTAAAATCATTAATTGAGTCTTCGAATTTCGAATTTTGAAATCTTTTGAATCCCTTTCCAGTCGTTTTATGACCAGGGTTCGATTCCAAACGGTATGGGTATTGATGACGTCTAATATATTTATCGTGATTGTAGGTATGCTTTTTAAGATGTAAGACTGAACATCCAAAATTTAAACAACTAAGTAATTATTGTAATTTTATTGTGACGTATTTAATGAATTGAATTACCATTGATAAATGATTATTTATATGGTAATATTTGTCCTGTTATAATTTTAACAGATACTGTTTCACATATGTTACTCTGTCGATATGTTTACGATGATGTTGGGATATAGTGATATATGTTGTATGTTTCATAACCTTTATTGCGAATATTGTACTTACATTTGACTTGTATTGCTTGAATGTTTATGTCAAGACTATATTATTTTAGGTAATACATAGTTAGTAAATATCTCTAATGTTTATATATATAATGAATTTATGACCGATTGAAATATGAATTCGAACTAATTGATTGATAATGAAATGACGGTATTTACTAATTAAAATACCAATTGATAATTAAGGCGTAAGTATATAACGTTTTGTAAAACGGTCATAAATTTATTATATTATAGTTCTTGCTCAGTAGAACGGTGCTGGTGTCACATGCCAGTATGACGTTGACTTCAGTCAGAATCACATGACTAGGGCTGGGACTAGGGAGCACCCGATTTGGGGGAGGCCTACACTCAGCAGTGGGCGACATGTGGCTGATATGATGATTCATCGTAGCAATACATCCCGTCACAAAATACGTGTATGGCGTTACGTTATGCGCATATCACTTTGGTTAATTTTTCTTTCAATTTGATTTTATTTATAGACTAGACCATTCTGACTGGGTTAAGTTTAAGTTACTACAGTTATTAATGATTTAATATATTATGAATGTGGTACAGCTGAAATGCTAGGTCATAATTTTTCAATCGCTACAACTATCATGAGTGAAACGAAACATTACTGAACTGTCAACGTCACACTGACATGTGTCAACCGCACCGTGCTGCGACGAATGGATTATAAGTGAATTATTGTTCATGTCTCAATGTAAACTTAATGTATAAATGAAATATATTAGCGTTGGTTCCGATATTAAAAGCTCGGTTTAGATCAAATATTGACCCGCGAAAACCTTCACCCAATCTGTCTAAGCCCTTATTTTAATGTGGCATCGTAATTGTCAGTGTTTAACGTATTATATGTCTATTGTACTACAGAAGATATCTTCTCCCCTTGCGGCAGGATTAACAATGAATTTTTCAATAACACGATTCTATCGAACTATCCCTATTTTTAGGGTTTATTGACTTTCTCCTGTTACTAGAAAATACTGTCTTTATCTCTATGATCTAAATACATAAGAGATTATATTGTACAGTGGTGTTTGTTGGCAGTGTTCCACTTCAAGCGGTAATCGTGTGAACTTTGAGAAATAGAAGACATGTAAAAGTAACATGAATGATGCCCGAGTTAAGATTTTGAAGTTCAATTACAGCATAATTGATCGTTGGTTAAACGGGGTGTTAGTTTGGTTTGCAAGGAACTATTTTGGGAAAATGGGACACCGCGAACGAAGGCGACTGTACCTATTGATATCACTTTCATGTTAAAGATTTTTAAATGATTAAATACATAGCGGCTTTAAATGTTTACTGGATGTTTTATTTCATTATAATAGTGTCAGATGTTGTAATAAATGTGTAGGCAGTAAATATAAATATAATTACATTAATATTCTTAAAAATTAACTGACCTTTAATGATTTAAATTTAATTTGTATGTTGGAATTGTTTTGTTTAGTTATATTACATTAAATGCATTCAATCAGTATTCTTTATTGGAAGTATATCGTTTGTGTGTTTGATTATAAAATTAAATGATTCGATTCGAATAACTTGATGTGAAGCGATCTCGGTGTATTGTTAATGTTACTACCCGTGCAGAATAACATGAGAGTTGTCTATGACGTAATGATGGTTGAGAACATTGTATAATAAAATGTACTTGAAAGAAAATCATAATAGTTACTTTGTTATTGTGCACTTGTAGTATATTTTAAGGTCTGGACTTATATGTTTTTTTTTTGATGTATTAGATTTTTAGTTTTTTTTTTTAAATCTCGATTGTACGCAAGACATGTGCTGTATACATCTTTGTTGTCAGGTGACTGTTTTTTTTTATGTTAATTAAATGTGTGGTTTAATTAATACATCTAGATGTAATGTTATTGGACGTTTTCACTGAAATCTTTAGTAGTATAAATTAAGTTTATGTAATGACGAAATTATTTTGTTAATCATAGTTATGTTTACGATTTATGTATTGAAAATCTAAAAAATAATTAATTCTTTATAGTATTGACATTTGATTATTAAAAAATAAATCTAAAATTATTTTCCAATAGTATATTAATTCTTAAATCAATTTCTTTAATAAATGTACACTAATTTTGGGTTCGCCTAACAATTGATTCTTTAATACAAACGTTTAGTTAAAACGTTCAATAACAAATCAATGCATTTATCACATCTACAGTTGTCTATTGTAAAACGTTCTAGTACGTAAATAAATATTTCAAAATCAATCTTTTGTTTTATTTTCTGCCCACGTATTCAGCAGCTTTTAAGCAATTGAGGTTGACTACAAGCGGAGCTGAACGGTAGCCATACACGAACCGTGTAGTCTCGTAGTCTTGTTAAAATTTAGCCAAACTGGTATCCAATTATGTATGGCCGCTGTAAAATATTATTTTTCGAGTTTCTCTCTAAAAATTCTAATCTACATAACAGCTATTCATATGTTATTTTTTTTAAATACAACAGTGAAATGGTTTAGTAATGTTCATTGTAACTCCGATTTCTCATTTTTTTATTCTGTGTAACAAAGTGTGGTTATAATTTAAATTAATATTTAAAACTCAGTTCATAGTTAAAACGTCGGTTATTAACAATTATATCATCATCAGCTCTTGTCTGCCCACTGTTGAACATAAGAATTACGTAAGGCGTCCTATCTCCAGGTGGACAAGGACTTAGTGCGGACGACAGGAAGTCGTTGGATGCGGAAAGCCGACCGCATACTGTGGAAAGCATTTAGACAGGACGTCGAACAATACAATGAATAATAAATATTTCGACCACTGTTGTGTTAACATAAATGTAAATAAGTTTAAGATGGACCTTGGTATTACTTATCAATATTCAATAAAATGATTTTATCTAAAAAATGTATAAACCCGAGATAAATGCAATTTATCTTTTACGTACCTACGACGTGGGGCAATACTATCGGTGAAACAAATTAGTAAACAAAGTTTAACGTTATAAATTATATTAAACAGCATATAGTTTCCTTTTGAACTACCAGAATTGGATATCCTAATACTCAAAGACGTTAAGTAAATCCTTTGTATATATTTACTCGTAATACTAAAAATCTTCCGTCCAAGTATTATTTAGGGGTTTTCAAAATAGTCACTTACTAAACTAGCGCGTACCATCTTTCAATCACATCACTTGATCAGGTGGCATTAAGGTCAAACGTTAGTTAATTTCCATAAAAAATCTGTACTAAGAAAGAAAACTTCAAGGCGCGAAGTCTACCTACTTCGCCCTGTTTCGATAAAAAGAAATTTATCTGTGCCGTGATACAGTCACAATCGTGCGCGGTGTTACACAAAAAAAAAATTCTTGTTCGCAGGCATCGACCCTTCTAACAGATTAAGGAACGAGGAGCAAAAAACCGGGATAGTAGTAAAAAGCAATTAATAATTTACTTCCTCTGACCATTTACCGACTTTTTTCTGACGAACATATATAAAAATTGTATGCTATTGTGTAATGTACCGTAGTAAACTCCGTCGACTTAGTACGTAAGAAACGTTCAAGCTACTATAGCTTTTAAGGTGGAACACCGCGAATGCAAGCGTTAGTAGATCCTATACAACAAAGTTAAAGACTGTATCCTTTATATACTAGTATAGATTAACTATTAATATTAAAACATGCAATTCATAATACAAGCCCTAATTAGTGTATCCTTGGAATAATCGTTGCTGCTGACTAAATTTGTTAAGTCAGTGGCAACTATTATCCAAATGATAAACTTGAACGGATAATAGCCATCTTGATTTTAACAAAGTCAATGCTTCGTCGATTGTTATTTTTTTATCATAATTACTGATATCGCTTTAGATTTCTATGGTTCTGTATATTTTTATTGATATAATTTTTATTTTCAAACATAAAACCTCTTTTAACATCCAAATAAATAATTAAAACAAAAGATTAATAAAAAAGTTGTTTGTCGCAACAACAATTAAGAGCTTAAAATTAATTATTACACTGACCACTTCCCCCCATACAAGGTGCTATATGAATTCTATAGTACAGACTGTGGGGCGCGAATTTACCCTTACAGTGGAAGGGTGGAGACTACGGTCGGACAGACATCTGGTACAAAATACAAGACTTTGAGTGTTTGTTTAATGTTTAGATTTTTTTGTAGTTTCAACTTTTTGATCATATAATTGGTCAACTTGCGTAAAAAAAACCTTCTTAGAAGAATTCATATAAAACATTGAAAAGTCGGTCTAAATTTATTTATGTCGGTAACTTTAATGCTGATAACGAATTAATTTAATCAATTATAAATAATTGTCAACCTGCATCTGTTATTCAACGTGTAACCCTAATTAATCCATATTTTTATCAGAGAACTGTACACAATACAATTATCGCGTCTTTTCATCATTGTTCACACTTGTGCACTTACGTCGTGCGTAATTGTTTTTATAAAATAAAATGTGTGGGGTAATCTGTGGTGTGACCACCACTGTAATAGGTGTCGCATTAGTTGTGGTTACTACAGTATTGACGTTTGTTTTCATACCAGATGTGATTGAAAATATGATCATCAATGTAAGTAGGTCCAACATACACTAAGCTGACATAATTTCAAAGATAGACAATGTACCTGCGATTATTAACTTACAACGGCTATCTAAATACATTGGTCACTTCATTATTAAGATAACTAGCTCATTTTCAACTTAGTACAATATTAGATTCCACCATCGGAAGTCCCTATTTATTACTGTTAAATCGTTCCTAACTCTATTAACGATTTCATTTACAATTTTAAATAGTCATGTGACATGTAATGTTTTAATCGCTTTCGTTTGTAACTTGGCATGCTGCCAGCTGCCCTATTATGCCTAGAGGGGTCTAGGCCCGCACACTAGACCTCTGAAACACGAGTGACACGTGCATATGCCTATCATATAACAAGAGTATTAAATTGACAAGCCCGTTGATTGGACATAGGTACTGTCTGTTAAATAACTCTTCACATGGGCACGTGAAGCTGGGAAGCCGAAACGAATGATTGCTCAAATTTAATTTGCATTACACTACCTCTGCATCTGAATATTTGATTGATTTCGCAAATGTAGCATACCTAGCGGGCACGCGGTTGATAGAATTGAATTAATTAAATTAGCCATTATAATTAACAGCACGGGCATAAACTAACAGAATATGATGAGAACACTATGATAGTAAGATAAATATTGTCTCTATATTGACACAAGGTGGCGCCTGTGACAACGTCCGTGCAAAATTAAAAACTAAAACGTTTTTCAAATTTATATTACTATTCAAATGAAAACCGTATTGTTACTTTACTTGTATTTTCTAAGAAATTTCAATATATCTTTAAAACATCTATGCTTTCACCGTGCAGGCTTTAGACGTTCAAGAAATGAACTGAAATCTCGAGTAGAGTTTACTTGAGACCAGTAACTTAATCCCGGCAGTCTTTGTGACGAAACAATTCCAATAATACCAAAGTGCGATACAGAGCTTACGCCGTGAAAGCCTTTATAACTAAGTTTAAAATAAAATAGCCTTTAAGCTGTCTTAACACTACAACTATCGTAATACAAAATAAGAAGTTAAACGTTTGTTTGTTCGACCTTTATTTTATAATCTATTGACAAATACACAATACAACAAACAATGACATTTAATCTAATCTATTCTATAAACCGGATTTACTTATTGAATTTATACTTTGTTAAATTGTTGTAATATTCGTTTCGCAATGACCTCAAAATGTGTATCATATTTAATTATCAAGTATTATTAATTATAATTTAATTTTAGGAGGTTGTCCTTTTAGATGATACAGAACAAATGGAGAGATTTGAAGAAATACCTTTCCCTCTAAATTTCACAATCAGATTTTTCAACGTATCCAATAAAGAAGAAGTTCTTGCTGGCGGTGTACCTGACTTGGCCGAGGTTGGGCCTTTCGTGTACAAGTGAGTTGATTCCCAACATTAAGATAATAGTCACTTTTAACTGCTGAAATCTACAATGAAAACGTATTTTACAATATATTAAATATTTAGGTGTTAACCAAAGTAACGATGACATGACAGGGTAAGGAGTAAACTGAAACGACGCTTGATAGAAAGACGTAAAAATAAACTTGATCAATTAATTCTAAAATGAGGAATAGATAAACATTCATTTATGTACTGATTATCATTTCTCCATTACAAAATGTGTCATCATGTCTATACTGTCGAAGTTTTATAATAGCCTGTTACAACTAAAATGGATAGACAAATTTAGAATAGAAAACAACATGCATCACTTATTCATAAATTATAAACAAAATTACATGTTCAAATAATGAACATGCGTTAGTTTACAAACATATCTATTAAATAAATAAAACGGAGATAATAATTAACCCTACAATCTGATATCGGGGTAACCTAGCGAAATTACTAACTTCATCGCACAATTACCCAATAGAATGCTTCATTTGCGCATTCGTTATTACACCACTCTGACTGAAATTATCCTTCTCTAACATACACTCCGCTTGGAAATCATTGATAGGATAAAATATGAATATGCCTATTTATCACTTGATTACACGGTGTTATTTAACTAAGATTTTCTTAAGGATAAAACAGATAAATAATTAATTCAAAGTATATCTATTTCATTCATATTTTTATAAATAACATACAGACAGTAAAATTTAATATATACATTGATAAACAACATTTTTTTTAATTTTAATATTCTGTATGTAATTAGTTTGAACTGTACAGTTTAACTGTTTAGTTTTTTTTAAATGTTTAGACACCTGTAGTCTCTAGTTTTGTGTTATTTTTTGCACAGTTATATCTTACTTTGCTATCGTTTTTCAAGTGATCACTTAAAAGTGTTCAGTTAGGATTTAAGGTGTGCATCATAGGGTTAATTGCGTTTTGTTTGTATATCCAGGTCGTACCAAACAAGAGAAGTGGAAGGTAAAGAGGAGGACACCATCAGCTATCGTCGTGCGGAGCGGCTGGAGTTCGACCCTGAGGGTTCCTATCCTTACACAGAGGATGACGTTGTGACAATCGTTAACCCACCATACCATGTAAGATAAACTTTGTACTTATTATTTATAATTTGTTTTTCATATTTTTTTCATGTTACGAATAATATGATCAGTTCTATTTTCTCGTATGATTTTATGAAATAACTTGAATTTTATAGTTATTTTGAGAAGAAATGAATATCATATTTCTAGTAGAACGTATAAGAACATTATTTTCATTGTCATTATTATAAATGAGTAATTAATGAACAATTGTTTATTTGGAAAACTTTACAATTACATAAACATTTATTTAAAAAAGTGTAAACCTTTACTTTAGATATATTTGTTTTAAATACGTACGGACGGATCGTTAAGCCAACGTTCAACTTCGCAATTCCTATTTCACTCACTGAAAGTTGTTTAAATAACAAACTTCTAACTCTAATTCGAATCCTTTGCACAACATTTTCAGTTTTAAATTTAACACTTTATTTTCAATCTTTTTATATAAAGTTGTTGAATGCTACATGTTACATATAAATTACACATTTAATTGTGCATTACGTATTTAAATGTAAAAGATGAAGTAACTAATTTGATTTTTCATTTAATTTATATGATTAAACTGGTAATGCCCAACTAATAATAAATCTTTAGTTATAAAGATACTTATATATAAGTCTCGTCCAATTACAGTAGTAGCAGCCCACAGCATAAACCGCTTGACTGATTTTTAATGAGTCAAGCGGTTTAAACTTACAATCACAGTAAGTAGTACACTTTATCAGAATTGTTGTTTTAAATTAATTGGGCTTTTAAAAGTGGGTGATAAAATTATTAATTGCAATGTAATATATGACACTCGTGAACGCATTCATTCGTTTACGTTTAAAGTGTCTATGCGTTGCTAAGGGTGGGATCATCCCACACCCCCCACCTCCTGCTGCGGTGACGTGTCCATGAGCGGTAGTGCGGGGACGGGGTGGCATTAACGTGCGTCTCCTGTTATAGCGGAACCGGATATTAGAGCTGTGAACAGATCAAATACCTGAACACAAATATTTGATTCATTCAATTCTTATAACAGTTAAATGAATATTTGACAATGCAATGTTCCTTCCATTGTTAACTTCAGTTAAGTAAGCAGAAACAGTCCTATTTTTAGAAAAGTTAATTTCTATGTTTTATTATGAGAAGTCTAAATATGACAGATTTATAGATGGAGGGATTTTTTTATGTTTTTAAATAATTAAGGAAAAATTATAGAAAATTTCAGCTCACCATTAAAGCACACACGAAAGTATAAATATGGCCTCACACATATATAAAAGCACACACACTTGCGCTAGCTTATGATTAATTTATGTTGTAACTATTTAAACATATTTGACATATAGCAGATAATCACTATATAACTATGTTTACATAACTTATATAGTTTTGTCTCCGACCATTCCATTTAGATTGAGGAAATATTTCATGTTCAATTTCCTGGTTGTCAACAATTTCTTAGTATCTGGTATATCCTAAAAACAATAGCAAACCGCGAAATATTTAAATGTGTTTTTGTTGCGAAGCGATTACTATACAATGCATACGCCATGTTATCGTTGCTATTGCGAAATTTTTAAAGAAAGTAAATAACAATTATCACTGAAATAATCTTGAGTTTTCAATGATAAAAAATATGTAAAGGATAAAATGGTCACATTTCTCATTATCACTATAATAATGGAGACAACAACATGTTTTTTCGACAGTGGAAGCTCACGGTTTATAAGTTAGGCATGAATAAAATGTTTCTCTTATATCTCACGTTTATCAGATAATCGTTTGAGGACTATTGCGAAATCGTATTTATTACTTATCCATATTTTTTTAATCAATTTTATATAAACGTAATTACTTTTTAGGATCAGTGACTTTTAAAAAAAATAATCTTGGTGACACAACACTTATCGATACATGTGAAAAAAACAATCGCTACATATTTGAAATCAAGTTCATTCGGTCAATGCCCAGCTGACTGTTTTAACAGCGTTTGCAAAATGTCCGTGTATAGCAAAAATCAAATAACGAATGTCCTGAACCAGTCGCTAGAAACAGTTCGTGTATACCAGTCCTTAATTAACAATTGTTCATTTAAGAGCAAATCTATCGGAAGGACAATTGCAATGTTGCGACAATGCACGACTTGTAAACAATAATTCAGTGCCGTGTGCGTCGGCCTTATGAATATCAACAGTTCGACACGTCAATAATTCTCCGCCGGTAAATTCAAAATCAATTTCAACTGTTTGTACTATCTTAGAATTAAATTAATTTCATATTTAGTATGAAATGTGGTCAATCAAACTATTTATGTTGCTAACTATGCTAATAAAATGAAAAAAGATTTATTGCTCACTAAAATAATAGATCAATTGTGCCTTTACTCCTTAAGTAGGGCTCCTATGACAATAGATATAATAGATAATAACGTGTGGGTTTACGATGAATGGTTTTCTAAAGGGAATGTTAGTGAAAAATTAATTACTCCGATATTGATAGGAAATGAATGTACTCGGCTTGCACTTAGAAAATTCCTTGCGATTCAATAAAATAAACATAGCTCTAGCTAAGATAGCATTTTCAAACTCATTTATTTTTAAATGAATTCGATCTTATGATGACAAGAGCAATTAAAACTTGATAATTCGTTAAGACAATTATCGATACGTTTGCGTGCGTTCAACTACTTAAAGTAATTAAATAATTTTTCATTGTCACAGAGCACGATCCATTTTTAATCGATGCACCAGTAGAATGTGTTATTACAAACAATTTGATTTTGTATTCTTTTCTGATAAATAGATTTTTGAATTAACATAAGCAAACCTGTCGGGTTTAATAGTTTTAGTTAATATCTATAATATTTTGCGCTATGTATCTCGACACATAGTTATTTTTAAAGAGTAATTTAAATTAAATATAGCGAGCGAACATTCCGTGGTACTGCGAGCGTGGTCCCGCTGCGAGCTTGTATTGACGTGTCACTATCTGGAGTGACCTATTTACAGTACATCTATGTCAACGACGCACTACAACATATACGTTATTAAAGTCCAGTTTCTAGCCTATTTACCCTCGCACTTGTGAACCTACGCTAACAATATATACAAAAAAAAAACTTGAATATAATATTAGATTGCGCTAATTGTTTTTAAACATAACGTGAAATTTATTTTATTTAAATCGAGCTTGCGATTCTTTTTTTTTAAAATTCAATTTAAGGAAAAACTAATAAAATGTGCCACATCGATCTACACCTAAGGTATTAAGTGGAAGCTACTTGCAAAGTTGTTTACATTTTCGAGAATCAATTCTTAAAATGTTTGAAATTTGTTCTAGATAACGGTGACTTTCCATTTCCGAAACATTCGTCGATAACATCTTGTCATCTCTTTCATTTCAGTTGACAGAACTGAGCACAATGTGTATTTGTAAATGTGTTTAGTCAAAGAAAACTCATACACACTGGTGCAAACCTTACTTATACAACGAATACCCAAATATTTTATTATATTTTAAAGAAATATTTATTATAAAAATCCCAGCTATCCAGCTACTTCGGTCGCGCGAAATTAAAAAGAAAACTTAGTAAGTAGCCTATTCGAGAGGTAGAGTAATCTATCTCTGTGGTAGGCCAGATTATATGTATCTCCTTTTGAAGTTACCTGCTTACAAAATATTGAAACTATCTTATTTGTTAATGTTAGTAAGATTTTTATACTAGTATTATAATTACCTTACGGTAGTAACACGACAGTAAATCGAGGTCAGGGCGATCGTCCAGTTATTACGTACCCGCAATTGTGATTGCATTCATCTGTAGTGGGACGCTTTCAACCACAACAGTTCGTTTCCAATCCGCCGCAGAAAATAGATCTGATATGTAAACTTTAATGAACCAAAACTAACAACACTGGCACGAAAAAAAAAACAAGCAAAGGCGACAGGTATACATATTAAAGGAAGATTTTCATTGCCGAAATATAATTACGAAGTTATATAATACTTTTTGAAAAATAAATCTAGTTTTATTGCAGTTATTTGTGCAGTGGAAGACCACGGTGTACTTCTAAGCCCTTAATTTTGTTGACAACATCATGTCACGTCAATCACGCCGTTTTTTTTAATATCATTAATTCATCAACATCATCAACCCCTGACTGCCCAATGTTAAACATAGTATAATTACTTAATCTGTTCTAATTATAGACGATCTCAAGAACTCGACGAGTCTCTATTGTACGCTAGTATATAGTGGGTTTACACTGACTGACACTTGTATTGTCATCCCTCACATTTTCTTTGACAAGATAGAGATTTATTATGTATTACACGTGTCACAGCAGTAGATATCTACCTTTATATTTACTATTATAATGATTGAAACTACGCGGTGACAATTACTATTGTTTTATCTTTTTTATAAGAAAACTCGGTTATTTAATACTGGTCTTCGCCCATGACTTCATCTGCGAGATATTAAAAAAAATGTTAGTAATCAATCTCATCGTCATCATCCAGGTCCGTTTAGCTATTTTGGAATTACCTGCTTAATCCATACATCGGTTAAACTAAGATTAAATGACGATTTATTTCATTATATGCTTTAAAACTTCTTAACCGCATGTCAAGTTGTCTTGAATCAAAGAACACCCGAGTCAAAGCTGCGGTCGTCTTAAAATGTACGAAGTAACAGGCACTACCATTTAATAAAGTAACTTACGGAGCTTGCCTTTGACACCGCTCCACGTAAATGCACTTTTTCTTAGGCGTACCTGCACTTACAATATAGTGGTGAAAAATTTAATAAAAAAGCGTTATTTCGTGTAAAATTTATGTACACGTAAATATAAAATTTAAAAGACAATTTTTATATATTTGTTCCATATTGCTTCCTTCTTTAATAACAAAACTAATGTATATGACCATAACCTCTATGTATAGAGATTATTTTGGTGCAATCATCAATCTGGATGCGGACGGCAGGAAGTCGTTGGATGCGGAAAGCGGAGGACCGCATACTGTGGATGGCATTGGGAAAGGCCTATGTCCAACAGTGGCGCATACAGGGGTTGATGATGATGATAATGGTGATGATCAATCTGGTCTTTTCCCTACGGTACAGTACTCTTCCGTAAATCTCTAAGAGCCGTCATATCTGAATTCAGGACTATCTCCACACAATTCATACATATTTTCGTTAGTAATTGTCAATCTTTATAGACATGTTCACTATCATTAATCTACTATCAAAAATATTTCTTTTTATTTGTCATAGTTCGTTCAGTAATTGGTAACAGATGAAATAAAATAAAACAAAACCTATCTAAAGACATAATACAGAATCGTGTAGACACATTTAAAAAATATAAATTTCATCTTCGTTTCATTTTAGTTAGGAATAAAATCGTTAATGGAGTTTGAGCGTCCTGCAACTGTGAAATCTGTAAATAGTGTAAAATGAATGAAGCCGGCGGGCACGGGCGGCGCGCTCGTGCTGTTTGTGTCTGTTCTCACTTAAAATAAGTTGAATTTCATAATTATTTCCTTGAGTTCTATATTTAGAGTTCGGTTTTTCAAATTTAAATATAACGAATACATTGAGAATCTTACTTATATACTATTTTTAATAAATATTTTTTTAAAATAATCTTTCTAATAATTAGAATATAATGAATTTTATAGACAAAGATCTCATCTTGAATTCAAACTATAGAAGGTAGACATTGTCTAATGTATGAAATACATTAGAACTCTCCAGTGACGACATCGCAATTATATTAGATCTTGATTAATACCTGATTCCAGCTCGGTATTGTCGCTTTTCGTTAAGCAACTGTTAATATAATGAAAGTATTGAAAATATTCAAAATTCCAATTGCACTTTTCGGTATAAAATTTTTAATAAATAAATTTTACGAAATTTGTACAAAGAATTTTCACGCTACAATGAACTAAAAATTTTCAGTCGTTCCATTTTCACGAATGATGTTACGTAACAATTTCGATATTAATGTTGAACATTTTTAGTTATACATTTTATATCATCATCTATTTTATACCAAACAGGAAGTGACCAGGGACTTCCATTACCTGATAAAGATGCAATTGCCGATGCTTAAATAATGAGGAAATTGTAAATGCATTTCGTCCGAGCCGCTCCGTTTTAATTGCATTACTATCGTTGCACATCCTTTCCGTTCACTCCCTTTGCCTTACCCGTTTGTTCTCACAAAGGGTAATAACGACTTTGAAGCTCACGTCACTGTACCGGATGTTGTGATTTATCAACTTCCGGTGACAAATTAGCTCCTTTGACTCCTTCTAACGTAGGCCAATCATGTTACGGTCTACATGAAGGTTCTGATATTACCTCCGATGTTAACTAGCTAAGCAATATATAAAGATATTTCCTTTATTTTTTTTTATTAATTATTATGTGTGTGCCAATTAGACCAAGGCCTCCTACAGCTTGGACCAAAGTTCTCTGTCGCTCGCTTCTCTAATACATGTACTTCCTGGCACCGTCTTTATTTCATCGGCCCATCGTGTATATGGTCTAGTTCTCTTTCTGCTTTCATATCCAGTGAACCAACTGATTCACTGAAGGGAGTGAAGGAAGTGACCTCACTAGTGAGTTCGACATTTTTTCCTAGAGGTAGGGGTAGGGACGAAATGCTGAATATTAATATTTATGAAGTTACACTTTGTATACAATGTTAGTCGAGCACTAAGTATTGAGTTCGATGCAGTTGATGGCTGACAGTAAGTCTTCTTGGAAGAGGTTCTTGCCAGCTTTCCTTTCAAGGAACTGATGTTTAAGTCTAGTTTAAGTCTTGTTTCAGAACTGATGTTTAAACTTCATTTTGTTATATAGTTACATCAGTTCGTTTACCATCGTATAGTTTTAGTTCATTTTAATTTAATATATCTAACGTTTGTGAACCAAAGTCGACATGAAAACTTAGACACTATTAAATATTCAGTCGCAGGCAAACGCTCGCCTCAACACAAGACTTCTCTTGTCGCTAAAGTTTTAATAGTCGTTTTGCTAAGCATTATACATTTTTTTTTACGTCCGCATTATGTTCTCGAGAACTGCGAAGCGAATACTGAATGAATCTTTTAATGAAAATATTTAACATCAAATACCAAAGTATCGTGTTACAATCGCGACCGTTCGCGGTGTTCCAAGTAAAAAAAAATCCTTGTCCGTAACTCCACCCCTTCTCACAGATTAATTAATGAGTAGCACAAAAACTTGTGTAATAGTAAAAAGCAATTAGTCGGCCACCTGCTCTGACCACTGACCGACTTTTTTCTCACAAACATTTTTAAAAACTACGTCCTATTGGTATCGTGCTTGCGTCGTCACCTTAACATGTACGAAACGTGCAAGCAACTGTAGCTTTTAATGTGGAACACCGCGAACGGACGCGTTAGTACATACGGATGCAAATAAGGAATTCATATTTTTGCTATAGTGCGAAAATATAAACGTAAATCCCCATTTCAACAACGGTCGAACTTTTCAGAGAATTCCGAAGAGTTCCTTTACATTTTCAACGTAACGAAATATTCGGAGCGCAGATTCCGCATTTATTCGTTCAACTTGCTACCAGCGCTGGAATGTCGATAAAAAGTAAACGATAAGTTACAGCGAATGTACTGAGTGCCAGTGCACGGATGACTGTGCTCGAGATATTTCCATATGAAATTTTGTATTATACAATGAAATTTAACTTCAACCTTAAATATGAAATATTGCGAGTCGGAATGTCGCTTGCATATGATCAATTTATCATACATAGAAACTACAACGTACCTTGCTAGAACTCCAAATAACTTAAAGTAAAGAGTAATCAGTCAACCTTAAAGTATCCAAATTTCTATTTTAAAAAAGAAATAAACGTTTCTAATTAATTATAAACCAACGATCTACATAATTGAATTAAACTTGAATAAGTTCTTTGGTGGATTATTAAACAAATATTTGTAAAAGTTGTTTTATTATAAATATGTTAGAGTTAAACATGATATTACAGTCATTAACATATATTACGACTGGCGCCTCATACTTATGCGCATTCTGATCTCTTCAATTCTTATATAATTTCATTTTTTTTTCATAATTGGCATATTATTAATCAAGTCAACGCGTCCAACCTTGACCTTTTGAGGCGTGTTGTAAATTTACAAGTATTTTGTATGCGGTTTTAGATTTGTTATAAGAATATATATGCTCTTTATGAATTCTAAGAAGTGTCACCGTGCTAAATCTGTTTGTCTTGTACGCAAGGTCGGAGTTAATGAAACGGAAAGGTTACACATATATTTTTTTTTTAGATATAACAGTTAAATTAGAATTTTGTTACTACTTAGTAACAGATTGTCAAGAAACTATCGTGAGTTGTATGTTTGTGTTAATTATACACTCGCCATTGTTACGTATAGGGAACAATGATACGACAGCCAGCTTAGTGCAGACTGGTTTATTGACGTCATTGTCCAAGGGACGTTGGACGCAGCCGCCGTTCCAGCGTACGCATCTATCGTATATGTATACAACAATTTGTATGTCAAATTTGAAGATATATTAAAAAAAAAAGATATAATTTGTAATTTTTGAAACTTAAGCGCCAATTGCCTAATGGTTAAGGATACAGATTTCCGATCATACGGTCGAGAGTTCGAATCTCGCCATTCGACTATTCCCGTGGACCATGTCCCAGCTCAAGCCTATAGCTCAGTTGGAGTGGTAAAAGAAATATTAGTAAATAAACAAAAATTTGCTAATATTAAAAATAAAATTGAATAAACAATAATTAAGTAAATTTAACTCATTTTTTTAGTTTTCATTTGACATTAATACATAAGCAAGAAAGAAGGTGATAAGAAAAAATGTGGATAGCAATAAAGGAGGACCGAAAGTTTGAATGTATTGTGTGAAAGAGGAAATGCAAGAAAAAAAAAAGAGGAGTTCAGGTATGACGGTTGACAGATATGTATGGAAGAGAGTACATATGCCGACCCTAAATAGGGAAAAGGGTACGTTAATGATAGAGACACTGTTATTACATCTCGATCATTAGCCAGTAGCTGTCCATAACTAGATAACAGAAGTCACTAGATTGTTGGATGGGACCAAACCGCCCTCGCAATCAGCGCACCGGATTTGCGGTCACAAATCCATTTGCCAAACTTCCGGTTCAAGCGACGTTACACTACAATATCCTCTTCTATTCAATACTGTATCACAAATCTTCTCTACTATATAAGTATTTATGTAATATTTAAAAGAATCAATATGACGTTAATTCAATTGCAACATTGTAACAAAACTATTTATTAATTTTATATTTGTAATTTTAAGGTTTTTCTATGTTTGTATTATCAATTTAAAAAGTAAACTTCCAAAATAAATCAATAAAATATAATTAAGATTTTCCAGATTTATAATAACAGAATTAAGGTAGATACGGAGACTCTTAATAAAGACTAAGAGAAAGCTATATAAATGAGTGTCTATATTCCTTTCTCTAAATAGTATCAACACAGAATTCATACTCCTTAGTCCATGTCTTTCTGATCTATTTATACAAGTTTATCAGTACACAACCACTGGCATAAGTTCCTTCTCTCTGACCAATATAAAATTTCTGCTATATTCGTAGAACTCTTTACACGAGCAAATAGTTTTAATTAAATGTATGAGTGCGCCAGTCGTTTTATTCCGTTTCTGTACCTAGAGTATTCAATTAGCCTCCACTGTGGGCCCTCGAGCGTGCCTTTACATCCGCTTTATGAAGAGAATCGCTTAATGAGCCGTTCTTAACTTTTGCACCATTTCAAATACGCGAACAAGCAAAATTTGTTATATGTATTGTCTATTGTTGCTTTAAGAAGATCTGATACTCTTCTCTGTGTAAAAGCGTCTTCTCTATTTAAGGGACACATTGTCATAACGCCGAAATATGGCAAGTACTCTAAACGTCGTTATATAGATTTGACAATCTTATATTTGCGAAGTCTTCAAATTTCCTATTACGCGGAACTCTGTTGTGCCAAACGTCAATAGGAGACATTAATTAATTTTATTAGATGATTGCAAATAGCAAATATTGTAAGCGGATTCACGTAATTGCCTGTTCAAGTAGACATCGATTTCCTCCCCGGAGCGACAGCCTTTCAAGCGCAGTAGTATTATGAAACTGATGCGATGCAATAAAATTGTTTACTAAAGAAAATGTAAACAGAGAGATAATTAAATTTTAATAGGAAAGGAAGACAACCTGTTTATATAATCTCATTGATTAGATTAAATTTAAATGTAAAATTAATTATTCGTGTTCTTAAATTATTTACGATAAAATCTTTTACTTGTTTTCATTATATTAAAGAATACAGTGACAACTTTGTACCAATTTTTTAAGATAATTACGCAAACCGAATAACGTATAATTTATAACAGTTAAATTTAATGGCTTGAAACAATGCACAAAGTTTTAACACAAAACTATAAATTATAAATGTTCGTCCTTTGACAAAAGAATTCTAAACTAGTTAAAATAACCGACCACTATTATTATATTATGCAGGATAAAACTATGTGTAGTTGCATTTTAATTTACAATGACTTGACTGATTTTTGTCTTATATTGCCGTAGTGGGGCATGTAGTCCACAGTCAGACACTTGATCTTTCCTGGGCACCGCGCTTGATTTCGGGCCACGTCAACCCGATCGTCTTCACGTCGGCCGCCACTGAGCGGATTTTACAATGACCCTATTATATTTTCGATCAAACATTACGCGTCTCTTGTTGTCACAGACAAAATAACATCGTGCCGTGAGCAAGTTTATTCATGTGGGTAAGGAATTCAATATTTTTTGCAAACACATAATATGTACAAGTAAACAATCATGTTTAGCATGTTCTTATTGAAGGTCATCGGTATTAAAAAGAAAAAGTGAATGTTTATTAATAAAAGAATTATTTTAGACTTCGTGAGGGACCAGACGTGATCTTTTAAATGACGTAAGCGATTTAAAATTTCAATATTAAAGATTGGTAGACATGTCAAATGACACTCTCGATCAGATCGTGTATTTAAAGTCACTTAAGTTGACGAAGACGATGACGAAGAAAATGACGAATTATCAGTACAGTAACATTCGTTATTTTATGTATTATTCATACGAATTTTTTTATGATAACTTTAACCTAAAAAGTAATTTTGTGTTATTTTTTAATTTAAGGAAAATTAAAAGCATTTGTTATAGTTAGATTACATTATAACAAAAATAAACGTAAAATAATACCAAAGACAATTCACCTTTCTTTCTTTGTTCATTTTATATTAAGCGTTTGGAATATAAATTCCTGAGATCGCTAAGAAAAGGAATGTATCGGAACCTTAGATACTAAAAAAAAACTAAAAACGGCATTAGTGTCTTTCTGGATAGTATTTCTTACGATTTAACACTTACTTTATACTTTTATCGCTATTTTATTGTTATTTAATACAAAAAGAGAATGCTGTTGTTTTGTGCGCTTCCAATCTTAAACATTACTTCTAAAACAAAAGGTAAATGATAAATAAACAAGAAAATAAAAATATTAATATATTTGGCGTCATCAAGCGATACTTATAAATTTTATTGTTTTTTTTTTCCTTTGCAAATGTACATTTGTGTTTAGAACATAAAATAAGGAATAAAAATATAATGTAGTCAGATATTTCATTACAAGAATTCCGTTCCATTCTCATTATGAACGGAAATTTTAATACGGTGACGATTTTAATTTAAAAAACCGCATGTGAACTATAAAACTTAATTAATACTTTTAATTAATAAACAAACGCGTACCGCCGCCGTGACCATGCCGCGTGCCTGCTCATCGCGTATCACATTTATAAAGGTTAAAAAGCTAAACAAGGAAATAACGCGATGGATATTTAATTTATAGTTATAAACGCTGACCATAATGCTAATTTGTAATATTATTGATGATTTTTTTTTTATTTCTACACGAAGATGAATTCTAACGATGGAATTAACTTAATAATAAACAGATAAAGTAACAGCAGGTGTAACAGAATACATTATTTTATTTATTTATCTTATTCACATTAACACCTGCTTGACGATTTAACACATCATACTAGTTTATGTGTTGGGTATGCAGACGATCAAAACCGTGTACACGCACTCTAGCGCCCTCTAGTACTCAAAATTGTTTTACGTAGTCTTGTGATATCCTCAGCACTGTTGCTTCAAGTTAACCCTCCTAATACTGTTCAGTGTGAAAACGATTTAACAATTGAAATCTAATTATGGTACATTATGAGCGTACGTAACATCTGTCTTAACAACGAATATATCCCATTCATCAATAAAAACAGTTTTTAATTAGTAAAATGTTTTCATTGAAGCATTGCTGTATATACGTATTTTTTATACGAGAAGGGGAAACTTAGCTTACTTGTACGGTGATTTGGTTTACGGCGAACACCATTAAATTCACATGAGGATAAAAAAATTGCTACATGTTTTTTTTTTAATGTTTAACTATTTTGAATACTAAATGCAACTATTATTTATTCGCTACAGCCATTACATGGCGCAGTGAAAAGCTTTACGTACGTTGAGGGCCGTAAGCTGCACCAGATTAATTTGCACCGACGCTCTTCAGACGGGGTTTAAATTCATCCGGTGTTAACTAGCCCTAGCCGGTTTCGGATCGGCTCGACTCTCGTGGCCGGATCCATTTGCTACCACTTCAGCGAAATTAAAATCGGATCTGACTACAGAATTGATGAAAATTTTATTTGGCTCGCGTAAAAAAAGAAATTGTTTCGTATGAGAAGCAAATTGAAACGTTAGTTAAATTATATACCGAGAACTTAAAAAAACAGTTCTATAGTTAAAGAGCTTAAGATAGTTAATAATAATAGAGAGTTAAATTTAGAAAGAAGCCTAATTTTAAATAGTCGCAGATTTACACCAACACGCGATAGTGGTCAAGTTCGTGAGCAACTAATCCTTTCTGCCGATAGGAACATTTTTTTACCGATGTGATATACTTGTACTGATGATTCTTTAATATATATTTTTCTTTTCTTCACCTAATTACACATGCGTATTTTCTTTTCACACATGTTTAACAGAACAGTCGAACTGTACAGTTAAATCTAAGCCTGTCCTTAGACATTTAATACTTCCACATATTAATACATAGTTCTAAATGTATAATTCAATCTGTTTGTCTATGATATGTTTATGTTAAGATTCAATATATGTATATAAACTTATACATTATTTAGTTTATAAACTTAAGTATATAAATAAATAAATTATGATACATCTTTCGTTCTGTTTATATTTGTAAGTCGATTTAATTCTGTAATATGATAACTTCATTACTTGTTAATGTAGTTTGTGTCAAAGGCAACGTGTTTCCCGTAGGCGTCCGGGCGGGACGGCGATAGCGACAACGTTCACGATCAATAAGAGAGTTATGACTCGTCTCTCACGTGTCTCTTTCATGTTTACTCTATTACAACTATTTTACATGATATACCTTCATTTATAACATAAATTGTATCATGTATTTGATATAGTGATTTACGTATGCTTCGAATGATCTATTTTCGTAAAGTTTCTTAGAAGACAATTATTTTTATACAAAATACAACATTTGATGTCTTTATATATATATAATTTAAAAATCGTCGAATGTGTTAGCAATATAAATCGCAAATCTCGAGAGCACCTGAACCGATTTTGCTAATTCTATTTTTAGAATATTCTTTGAAGCGCGAAGGTTCTTACCGAGAGAAAAATCTAAACAAATTATCTGATAAAAACAAAAAACTACACTTCTATACTCCCATACAATCGATTCGTGATAGTACTTGACAGTCAATTTGAACTTAAATACCTAATACATAAAGTTTAAGTGTTAGCGGAGAAGTTGATGGAAGACAAAACAGTTGAATGTTAAGCTGTACGAAATTCGCCAGGTCGGTTAGTATCTAACGTTAATATTGATGTTATTGTTCCAGCTTATTCTACAAGTAGCAGAGAAGTCGTTTCCGAATCTTATGAGTATTATAAACTCGGCAATGAGCGGAGTATTCGGTAGATATAATTCTCCCATCGTCGACGTGAGGGTTCGGGATATACTGTTCGATGGAATGAAATTTTGTGAAAACCCCGGTCTCATTGCTGGCATCGTGTGCACTCAGATCAGAAGCATTGGAGCTACTTCCAATAATTTGATTGTACAAGATGACGGGTCTATTACTTTTGCCCTTCTTACGTCAGTAAGTTATAGATTTGAACTAATACTATGTTAAGTTTGAAATAATGACATCCCAAAAGGAAATTTTTTTATACCATACATTCTAAATTAAACTTTAATAAAATGTTAATGACCTGTTACACACAGTTACTGGCTAAAGGTGGAATTATATTGAAAAATATTTTATGTACATTTTCATTCTGTAACACGGAAAACAAGTCTAGCTTTCTGAAAACGAAAAACATTTTTGAATATTCAATACGTTCGTTTGAAAAGCCGCAAATTAGTCTGTCAGAAACAAATGCAACGATTGTCAGTTGCCTAAAGCATTTTTGTACTGTTAAAATTGCCAATGGAACAACGCATTTTAAACTCTGACATCTTCATTATTTTTTTTTTAAACCTAACGAATTCGCAACATGCTAAATATTCGAGCGGATATATGTGGAATAATTTCAATGTATACAGTTTAGTTTTACCGACGTTCTTACGGTGAAGGAAAATATCGTGATGAAAACCTGCACATATCTGCGAAGAAATTCAAAGATTTGTGTGAAGTCAACCAACACACACTGGGCCAGCGTGGTCGACTATGGCCTAGTCACCCCTAATAATAGGGTAGACTCAGAGCCCCTCGGTGGGGGACATATAGTGAGCTGTTGATGACTGATGATGATACAGTTTATATTTGAGACAAGAGAAGCGAGCAATCAAAACGTAGTTGCAAAATTGTGTGGTTAACTCCAAATGGTGGCCGTTAATTGGACATGAGCTGGATATTGAAGCAACGTTGAAACGTTGCTCGATGATGAAACTATCGTCTCGTGTTTGTAAATTGCACATGAGTCTATTAAAACACTCACATTTCAATTTATGTACAAAAAAACATGTAATATTAGAATTGTATTTAATTCAAATTAACAGATAACTTGTGTTATTTGTTTTGAATAAATATTATTAGATTCAAACTGAGAGGAAGAGGAAAATATCAGAGTAGAATTGAATCAATTTAACATACAATGTGGATATCGGATATTAAAAGTAGAAATTTATAAAATACGCCTTTGGAGTTTCCAATATTCCTTATTTCCGAACGACTGCATATGTAATTCAAGAGAAAAATTGCTATGAATATATGTTCAATATTTTTACATTCTCTACGCCGACACTGATGTTAGGTATAAAGCTACATTCATACCATCTTTGTGCTAAGCACCACTTTAAAGAATATATTACTGTTTGTACATATAATGAGGGTCTTTTGTTAATTTTTTGATTATGACTTTAATTATTAAGCGCCAATAGCCTGACGGTTAAGGGTACGGAATTCCGATAACATGATCAAGAGTTCAAATCTCGCCATTCGACTATTGCCGTAAATAATAACCTAGCAGAAGCCTAGATCTTAGTTGGAATGGTAAATGAAATGTTAGTGAGTTAACAAAAATCTACTAATGAATTAAAAAAAAAATCTTTTAGCGAATAAAACCAAGCAGTGTTTACAAGACGTACAGAGGTATAAACAATCCAGAGGACATGGGACGCATTATATCACTAAACGGTTCGTCGAGGTTCTATTATTGGATTGACAAGGAGGAAGAAACGCCGAGCGTGTGCAACATGATCAATGGAACCGACGCCAGTATATACAATCCGTTCGTCGATAATACTAAATCACTGTTCGGCATCAATACAGACATATGCAGGCAAGTCCACTTTATCTGTACGTCCATTAATGTTATCATGTTTGGGGCTATAATCCGCTTAGCTCGCAAGGGCCTGTTAGTCCTTAAGCTGACAAACTTTCAAAACATACATATTTAGTTATTTTATACATTCGTGTTTTAAAATTTGTTTGTTGTGTTGTGTCCAGTCAAAGTTACACGAGTAAATTTGAATGCAAGAGTGTTTAATTATTTTGTAAAGTATACGAATTTACTAATATTGTTCATGATAAATTGTAAATTAGAATATTTTAGTTATTAATATAAATGAATAAAATATAACGAATATATAAAATACTGAGAGCAATTAATTTCCTTTGGAATTCAGCTATATTTCAATTGAAAGCATTAATGTATGTTCTCGTTTCCACCGAATGCGAAATGCTTTCCCGCGAGCTATGTTTGTACAAATCTATTCACGTACAACGTTAATTAGCAGATTTGAAGCAAAGTTCAAACTCAAATTGGCTTGAAACAAAACAAAGCATTTTAATGAACATTTCTGTGATGTACACTCGAAATACATTCATATTAATATTTGTTTAATTCGTACTAAAGGGGTGTCGCTACCCTGGGGGATAACAGAGGGAGGGATGACTCGCCGAGTATTGCTAGTGGCTGATAGAACTCATTTTAATCACTGCGCGGTTGAATGCCTTAAGCTCCGATGTATCCGTTAACATTTTCAATAACTGGCCACTTTCAAATTGTAAAATCATAGCCACCTATAGAACTTCTTTTGTTTTTTTATTAGGATAACTATTCTATTCATAAAAACCGATCACCGGAGAGTTCTCGATACGCCACAAAAAAGCCAACAAGGCGTTTGTTTCATTTTATGAAATAAAGTATATTAGTTACAGATTGAAATCAATTAGTTTGTCTGTTCAATAAATTATGTTTAGGTGTTATAACAGAGATCGTTCATCTGTTTAATTCTCCTTACAAATTGAACTAACTGAGCGTTTATGTTGGAGTATCTCTTCAGTAGAAACTACGGTATTATTGTTGCAATACGAGTACTGTGAAAATAATATAATCGGCTTAAATGAACTCGACTATCATTCATTTCGAACGTTATTAAAACAGTCTCAAAAGCGACTTACACTCGGTGTATCAGTGATAAACTAAACTGTTTTCATTTTATAGCTCTGTGAAGTTAAGTTAGTGTTTATATTTATTCAGTGAAAATGCATCACGTAGCGCTTTGACAGCGGCGGTGTTTACTGTCTGTTACTCCTTCCATCTGATTGTATCTCGCAAGCCAAACTTTATGAATGCTCGCAAGGTGGCAAGGCGGACGCATAATTTAACTTTCGCATTCCCCCAGCACTATGGAAGGCCTATGTCCAGCAGTGGTCAGACAAAGTCTGATGATGTAGTAGGCGGAATCTCGTATGAGCTTCCGTAACTTTTGAATCTTAGTTTACATCCGTTCATATAGAATTTATTACAGTCATTAAAATTTTGTTAAAATCGTACTTATTAATTAAAAAAAAATACTTGAATTAAAAATAATGTTTTTAAATACTGTAAGTATATATATGGATATATAACATTACATAGGATTGTCGCATGTACCTGTAAAAATAAATGCCGTCACGGGGTTGTGACGCGGGTGAGCATATTTTAACTACAAATGTAATTAAACAGAAAATTTTAATGTAATCAACCAATTAATTGACAGTCTGCAAAGCTAAAAGACGCATCTAGTTAATTATACTTGTGTACAATTTATCGATGTATACGCATACAGTAATGGTCAAATCAGACTGTCCCGTGTGTCCCTTTGTGAACGCAAATCCGAAAAGCAATTTAGCAATAGTTCGAATGGGTCACGTATCAAAGACAGCAACATCAAATGCGTGAAATTGGTGATAAACTGAAAGACGTAGCATGTAACAAATCAAACACTGTTATTGTTTACTCGCATACCTCCATCTATCGGACAAAAAGGGTTATACCCGTTTGTAGTAATCTTCGCATTGGTTTCGATAAGGAATTGAATTTATAATTACAGGTCAGTAGAGTTACGGTACCAAGAAAGCACCGACTATGAAGGTATACCTGCGTATAGATTCTCTGCCAACGAATGGTTTTTAGACAATGATGACGGCTGTTTCTGTTTGAACTCGACTAGTGGTATAACAAGAGAAGATGGCTGCTTATTGAGAGGGGCTTCGGAACTATACAGTTGTGTGGGTGAGTATGTATATATTTAATTACTAAGAATCGATCTTTATTTACAGTTGTGTGCATTTTAATATCTTCATAATTGGAATATATTTTTTTTTTTATTATTTTAAACTCTTCTATTCTTATGATTCATTTGCAAAAATAATGAAAAAAATCTATTTGGATTTTTAAAAAAAGTTAAGTAATTATAATTAATAATATCTAATTAAACTCGACATTCTTCTATACTTGAGGTAAAACATAATCACACTGTTGCTCTCACGTAATCATCATGTACAAAGATATGCGTCGTATGATCGATTCGTAAAGATGTTGGTCACCAACGATGTTCAATCATTGAAGTGTATCAAACTTTACTGTATTCAGTCAAGTGAAATGTTCTGACGCTTTCAACAGACTTGATGGACGCTTCCATCTAGGAAATGAACTAAGGTGCAAAGTAGGTCAAGTGAAAAATAGAGTCCGACCGCTTATTTTCATCAGAGTTTGTACAGATGTAAGATTGACGCTATTTCAATAGGAAACATGACTTTTTTAGTAGTAATTTAAATGTTGTCAATTATTTAATCTAGAATATTAATTTCCAAATTATTTTATAGCAGTGTATATAATATATAATAAAGTCAATAACTTGGCATAGAAAACAACATTTTAAATGACATAGTTCTTCAGGTAATTGTTTACTGTGCGATATTCAATTTATGTCTATGCATGCGCGCGCGTGCGTACGTGTATGTGTGTGTGTGTGTTTGTATTTGTGTGATTATTATTTAGTCACAAACTACATTACTCGTCACAAGTATTCATTCACAGTTCACACTAATATTACAAAGTACGGTAAGATTTCTAACAATCGTTTCATAGAGATATACACTTAACCATGAACTTTTATTGATTCAAGGTTTGATTGCGTGAAGTTCTCGTGTTAAAAATCTTACATCATAATTTTATTACATTTATAATTTTATTTTTAAATTGAAAATCAATACGACTAGATGCTATCGCTAGCGATTCTGTCCGGATGGAATTATAACAAATATATTTAGTAGCTACACTATTCGTTACAATGCTCCAAATTTAATCATAATCCCTTCTTCGCAATTGATTTCGCGGTAACATACGTCTACATTTATCCGTCGAAACTTTCCCATTTATGATATTAGTAAGTCGTACGTTTACAAATCGACAAATAATGAAAGATAGATACAGAGTAATGAAGCATATAAAAATAATGTTCACTGTCGTTTTCCAGCGAACAAAATAACTTAATTTGAACAGAGCAAACGACGGGCTTGTAACGTAAACTCGTCAAGGTTCTGTGTACACTGCAGTACACTGGTGAGTCGGTACACATGTCGAGTACTGCCACGAGCACGTCAGAGTACAGTGCCGTACAATTTTCTTGCTTACACACTTGATGAACTAAGTAATTCCACAGCTTTGTATGTACCTAAGTCCTTACCAATAAACTTCTATTATAAGATACATTTATTTAATTAGATAGCATACATCGAAGTATCTGTACTTGCCATCTTTAATTTGTGACATTTCACATCATTATCTTTTTTTAAACTTATATTTGATATTATTATAAAGATAGTTAATTAAAAATCTAATAAAAATTCCTACAGTTTTATTTCATACAAAAGAAATAAAAAAAATAAGTTTAAAACAACTCTAAGTAATAAAATTAGACATCACGTCTAGTTATGATTTAAGCGATTTTTTGTAGAGCCGTATCGTATAGACAAATATTTTAAAACCTAATAATAACTAGACATTAAATGCTTCATTATTCGCATTCTTGTCTGTAAATTGCATTCAACAAGAATTGTTGTTCCCGTCCAATTTACTTAAAAGTGCGTCTTTGAAGTGAATTCCTTGTAAATCGCTACCTCTTATCTCCATTTACTTTACAAAACCTTGTTCCGAGATGCATAAAGAAACTAATTAATTTCTTATAAACAAAATGAATAGAAATCTGTTAATAAAAAAATGGTTAAAACAATACGAGAATTGCAATTATGAACTCCGAAGCTCGTCCGTTCGATAAATTAATTTTCTATGCAATTGACAGTTCGCTTGTGCTACGGTATAATTGCTAATAGTCGTTTTTCTCCGTCGAGTTAACCGCAGTAGTTAACTAATTTAAACAAGGCATAATAATAAGGAGAAAATTCAATTATTGTCGTATCGTTAAAGAAGTAATAATTACCTTTTTAAAATTTGTACAATGTTATATTTAAATAATGTATAGACAAACTACAGTGACTTAAGTTATCCCAAAAATGACCATGGACAGAAGGCGTTATGATGCAATTAATTCATGTTTAAACATAGGTCAGTTTAAACTTACATCAGTGTACCATTTGACCTACTGCGGAAGTTGTATGAGTAAATGTTTATGTTAATGTTTGCTCGATGATCAGAGAAGCGCAACCAAAACTCGTCTTCATTGAAAACGTTTTCCTGTACTTGTTTTCTACGCAAGTTAGCAGACTGTTTACGTTCCTAATGAAAGCTATATCACCATTGAAAGGATTGAATGATGTCTGCATATGATTAATTGTTTGGTGTTTTTTGGAGAAGTTTATATCGGTGCCATCTACAATAGCTTTTATTTTATTAAGAGTGAGTTTGCGACGCGCGAGACTCAAGGCAAACCGCTCCGTTTCGAACATCAACACCGTTTAGCTGCGACTTGCTGCCCATCACTAGTTAACAACCCGTACCGATCGGATGATATAATTATCCGCGCTCCAAAATGCTCGGCAGTTTAATTTCAAACAATTAATATTACCGTTTAATACGGGTGTGACACAGATAGTGCGCGGGCGCGCGGCGGGAGGCAAAGGTAAAAAAGCGAGCGTCCGTCCCCGGCGCGCCGACACACGTAAAGATGTATACCGTGGCATTGTTGACGAGTACGCTTCTAGCTCTCGTCGGGGCGCGCATTTACGAGCGCTGCGAACTCGCGCGCGATCTGCTCCAGCTGGGAGTACGCAAGGACCATATTGCGACATGGGTTTGCATCGCTTATCACGAGTCCCGCTTCGATACCGCAGCTCGCAACCCCAGCAGTGGAGATCACGGACTGCTACAGATAAGCGAAATTTACTGGTGCGGCGCCGGCAAAGCTTGCGGACTTCCTTGCTCTGCATTACGTGATGACGACATATCTGATGATGTCGAGTGTGCACTTAGCATATATGAAGAACACACGCGGATACAAGGGAACGGATTCCTCGCATGGGTTGTGTATCCACATTATTGCAAACACAATGCGAAAAAATATTTAGCTGATTGCGATCATTCCGCCAAAGATTCAAGCTATAAATTTGAAGATAGAGCACTTAAATCACCCGTGTCATATAATTCTTACCCTAACATTAACTTTACATTATTTAACCCAGTGAAAAGTGAATTTTCGTATTCTCAAAGTGATCGTACAGTTCCTTCGTTCCTGTCGATAGCGTCGTTACTTCGCGGTAAATACGAGCAAGACTTTGAAAGAGATTATAGTAAAAATAAAAAAGTTAACTGGGCACAGTTTAGAATTGATAACGTTGATGATCTGACATTGCCAGATTTCAACAGAAGACCGAATTTCAATTATCTAGAACCGCCGACTACACGTGTAACTACGACCTCTACGACTACGATGGAACCAGAACCGCAATACAAGCCGGTGAAACCGTGGAGAACTATAGAGACGAATCAGTTTAGACGTAGAAAGATGAAATTTGATGATACACCGGTAGAAGAAATTAGGAATATAACTATGAACATGAAATCATTGGTTGTCACGACACCAACATTTGTTACATCTACTGAAACAACTACGCATAGTTCAGCCTCAACGAGTATGACGATATCTCAAAATGATAATTCAACATCAAGTGATATGTGTTGTGCGACCGTGACTCAATCAAGTCAAGCAACATCTCCCTCAACACAAAAACCAGCTGCCTCTTTTGCAACTCAAAATACAGTGACATCTTTCACGACACAAAAAGCAGCTTATCTTACAACACAAAAACCTATAATAACATCCACGACGCAAAAACCAGCAACATTGTTTACAACACGGAAACCAGTAATGTCATACACAACGCAGAAATTACCAATATTTTCAACAACCTGGAAACCGGCATTATCGTTCGCAACGCAGAAATTACCAATATATTCAACAACGAAAAAGCCACCAATATTGTACACAACACAGAAACCAAGAATATCGTTCACAACGCAGAAATTACCAATAACTTCAACAACGCAGAAACCAACGACGACCCTGTCAGTTCCAGTAACACAAAAATATAATGGGGGCTTAAATACACCTGGGGAATTACAAAAAAAGGGTTCTGAAGCCGCCGACAACAGAGCGAAAAGCTTCTGGGACACATTTGGATATCTCACAACTCAATCACCAAAATTAAAACAAGTTTCCTACACGTCTAAGTCCTTAGAGAGCACAACTGCGAAACCATATACGTCAACTCAATCAGATATACAACAAATTACTACAAGTAAAGTGTCTCCAACTCAAGTGTACAAGGCCATTAATTTAGATAGAATTACAACTACTCAGAGACCAAAGGAAGTATTCCCAACGACATCATCAGTGAAAGAAAACCGCGTAACAACACCACCTGCATTCACTTGGAGAACAACAAAAGGTTGGAGTGTTTATCAACCACAATACAGACAAAGGTACAGTACGATAAAACCTTATTTCAACGAATATAGAACAGAAAGACCACAAAGTTATACATGGAGAAGAGGAAAATCGTGGTCCAGTCAAAATCAAAATGTAACTTATTCTAGTACTGCAAAACCCTTGTCTTCGCTTTATAGTACAACAGAAATTCCTTTGACAACATTAAAACAATATTCAAATCAAGGTACAGATGAATTTTCGTCAACATCCACATCGATTCCATTTTCCAGTGCTTCAACAAATGGCGGCCAGGAAATATTAGAAAAAACTGTAGCATCAACGCCAGCAACAACCAAAACGACATTTTCCATATTTGATATTTATTTGAATCCATCTAAACGCCAACATGTTCCGAGTTTTAAAGTTTTATTTTCAGATAACATCGCTTCTAATTATAAAATATTTTCCGGAGGAACCACCGCTGCCCCGTTTAATGTTTTTTCTAAAAAAAGTTAAAAATGTTCCAGTGAAGTGAATAAAAAAATTAGGGCATAAGCTTATAAATAATTTTTTAACTGATATTATTATAATTTTTGACAAGACTATTATTTATTTTGTGAATAAAAAAACTGCGAATGTGTATATACATATATAATGTGAGATTAAAAGCATTTATTGTTGTTTTTAAACTGTTAATACATAAGAAAGCAAGTAAATATATTTGAAGCGAAATTCATCTTTTTTTTATTAATATGACTTTTAAAAATGCTATGCGATTTTGAAAAAAATAATTATTGACGTAAAAAAAAATAAACCACGACAATAGTATGTTCAAAGAGCGATTGCCCGCGAGTTACTCCCGCACTCAGAAACTACCTTCCAGCAACAGTCCCGTCAATATTATTCGTCCATTTCGGACTTGCGGACAGAACGACAAAAATTTGAAAGATTAGATCTACGTTATAATATCGAAAATTAATCACATTTGCAACATATAAAAAAAAACATTTTTCCCATATCACATATAGACATTACAATTTTTATTAATAAACGATGAACGTCCTTCACTTGTTATTCAAGTAATAAAATATAAGTTTGTCTATGAAAAAAAAACTGACAATACTTCGTACGTATTTTAGATAAATAATAATCATGTACATCTTATTTAAAAGTTATTCAAAATATAATCGAAACGAATATATTTCTGGTCATTGAAACATAGTGCATATGTTTGAAAAAAAAATCTAAATGTACCATTAACACAATACAATTACTTTTTATTTAATGTTTCGTCATTGTATTCTGTTCAATTCTTCTATAGTAAAATGCTTGAATAATTCACCAGCTTTTTTTGTGTCCCAGTTCATTGACCTCCATCACACAAACCTTAGCATCTCATTGCGCCTGCATTGCATCGGTTGAAACACGTAGCTGAGTTTAAGAAGATTCCGTTACACTGACTATAACACTCAAAAAATTAAATTCACTTCCCAATTAGTAACAAATATAGTATAGTTAATTAGCTATATGAGCTATTCGAATAGTATTATTTCTTAAAGTTTTCGAAGTAAGTAAAATTTAAACGAATCGGGTATGAAATAAATGCCCTAGTCGTAACATTCTACCCAGTTAATTCGAATAAAACTGATCTTGGATAAACTCGCTACATTTTTTTTCTGCAGTTTGACTGCATGTGTAAAACAGTGCGTGTGTTGGCAACACTGTGAACTGTGTAGTTTAAGTGAAATTGTGACAAGAAAAACAAATGAACCGTTAATATTCACTCTATTATGAATACAAGATCTCAGTTGTCCTCCAGCAATGTCTATAAAAAGTAAGGCTTGTTAACTACTAGTGTCACGTCTGATGTACTTTTTTTTTAATTTTAGTATATTTTTGTTAACGTACTAATATTCCTTTTACCACTCCAACTAAGCTAGGCTTTTGTTAGTATATCGTTTACGACATAGTCTAATTGCGGGATTCGAACTCTCGACCACGTGATTGGAATCCCTTCTTAACCGTTAGGCTATTGGTGCTTTAACAATGTTATTTTTGTGCTTTGGTGCTTTAAGCAATGTTTTTATCCATCAATCGTTATAGCTTTCAAAATACTTAAGACCTTTGTCGGCGATTAAACTGCCTGTCAATAAGTATAGGTATGTTCATAAGTGTGATGTATTATTTAACATTTTGACCTTTGCTGTTTCAATCATTCCATTTTTAAGGTTAATAGCAACAATTAATATTCAATGTTTGACATCCACGGTAGGTAAACCGGCGGAGTTGTTGGTCAACGACATAGCATCTTGTTAAACAGGTTATGTCTCCGATAGCTGCGAGAAAACATTGTTAATATCATTTACAGTTTTATTTTTATTTAATAAAAAAAAATACTTAAAGCGGATTGTACACATATTTTACATTGCATTATGTATTACCTATTTTGTTAACATGTAGTGAATTTAGTACACGGAATATAGTAAATGCGTCTCATATAAGCGACTTTTGTACTTAAAATAGACGTTGGTTTTAGCTATATGATTGTACATTGTATTATTATACTAAGTTTTAGTATTGACTAGCTTCGTACAAATATAGGTGAGATATACAGGACAGGTGGACCGACGAAGTGCGGATGTCAGGAAGTCGTTGGATGCGGAAAGCGGACGACCGCATACTATGGAAGGCATTGGGAAAGGCCTATGTTCAATAGTGGGCAGACAAGGAGACAAGGGCTGATAATGATGATGATACAGGACATGATAATGGACACTATACGATATTAATTATTTTATTAATTAACAACATTAAATCAACTTATTAATCTTAACAACATTGTGCAAGAACAGACATGCTGACGCATTTGTCCGGTACCTGACTGTACCAAACAATATTCTACACGTCCAGGTTCGATCCTCGTCATGTACATATGATTTTAGAATTGCCTATGTAATTTTAAGAAAAACATCGTAATGTAACCAATCGGCAAAGTAATTCAAAGATATGTATGAAGTCAACCAACTTACACTGGGCCAGCGTGCTTGACTGAGGCCTCGTCACTCCGAGCCCCTCGGCGAGGACGCATATGAGCTGACGTCGAATGCAAGTTACACGCTTACTGCTTTATATTCATTAAATTAACCTGTTTCACTAACCTTTTATAAAAGCCATACTAAAATTAAATGTTTGAAATAAGACGTGACCTAATATAAAGTAACAGAAGTATACTCAAAGTAACTGCTTTACAACTATAGAAAGAAAACATAAGCTTACATTTTGAAATATATGAAACAGGCTTATAATAGTTGTAATTATATCGTATTCGAGTTAACATAGCGTAATATTTAATGCCTTTTACTCACCGTCCTCGCCGCCTTCTGGGTAGAAGGGGGTAGGTGCCCCGCTCCTCCCATTTCCCCACAGAGTTAATTTCCCTCCGCTAAAATTGCAAAACTTCAAACATCATTTCACGATCTAACCGATTTTCAGTTCGACACTATTTGATGGTATTCTTCCAGTGCAACTTCAGTGATGAAGGCCGTTAACATCGTATACAAGATGTAACTCTTTTCGTAGCACTGGATACGTCACCATCATTTGCGAGCTTGATTAAGTCCCGATCTTAATTCGTAACATTTTGTAAACTCGAGTAAAGCCTGTTCAGCAAGTTTCAGAATTTTTTATAGTATGTGATAGACCTATTAATTTTATTAATATGCAACGAATGTGGAGAAAGAAGAGGTTTTAAGATGTTTAGCAAACTTAGCCTCGCGTTAACCCTCAGCTTTCTATAGTCTATCGTTCCTCTTTGATTGTTTGTACGTATGTGTATTTCTTTTTACCTAGTATAAATTGTCAATCTAATCGGATGTGTTCATATTGAAGACATATTCAATTAATTTTTGAACCTAACTTCATTATGTATTCTATATGAGTATGCAATAATTTATTCAGTAGTAAGTCGTGCCACTGACTGCATTTGCGTAGAATAATTAATTGAATTATACTTTTCACAAGGTTTCATTATTTTTTATTATTAAATACTCTAATAGCTTTGTTAATACGTAAGAAGGGAGCTAATCTTAAGAAGGGTAATTTAAAAAAAAAACGAACTAAACTATATTCTTAACGAAATTCTCGTTAACCTATATTTTTGGGACTAACAACGACAAATGCTCGACCTTGAAATAAAGGTACTTGTTTCGAAGGTCAAATGCTTATTATGTCGTCTTCGTATAACTGGCGCTCTGGTGTAAATTTATCCTACTAATACTTTACTGAGGGTCTTCTTTAGTGACCACTTAGTGACTCTGATTTCGATATTTAAAGGGTTAGCCTTGTAATATAAAAGTGACGAATCAACTTTATACTTTATAATATTTTTTAGGTGGTACGATGAATAAAACCCGTGTTTGAATCTGTAAAATAGGTGAATGTAGCTGTGTACAGCGGTAGTATAGCATGGTACATGTTGAATCTCTACCGCCCAGCGTGCCGCCCGCGCCCCCGCCCCACTCTACTCTGTGCCCGCTTTGCCCGCGCCACCCCTGCGAGCCCTGAAAATCAATAACGCAGCGCCGTGCACTGACGTATTAAATTTTCAGCTCAAAACAGGGAACTAGTTTGTTGCATGCCCTAATAATATGTATTTCGAACTACAAATCCTCAACGTTGCTTATGAAATTTGGCTTTTCTAAATATAGGCAACATTTGAAATCTACCTTAATAATACTTAGCGAATAATTTGATGGATAGTATGCTTTATAACCAACAGTCCTAATGCGAAGTTCGAATCTAATTTAGTTAAGTTCAAACCCAACATAGATATAAGAAACCCCTTGTCCGTGAAATAGCAAGCAGACATTTTATCATTCCTTAAACAAATTTCAACTTGGAACGTTATCTTGTTACAGGACAAAGGATTTCTATTCTAACATTCGTAGAATTTACTTTAGAATATTACATTGGAAACACAAACCGTAATAATCTGTATCCATACAATTTACTAACATCTCCGAAGTGTTTGTTCTATAATAGGATAAGACTGCTATAGTAACCCTTATATAGTATTTACTAAAAAAAACTGAAACCCAAATAATTTTGTGTAATGTCAGTACAATATCCGTACGTCAAAGCGTCTTTTAGTGTAGACCCCGAATCAGCGAAACAAGAGTGTAATCGATGACACAGCTGAAAGTCGGTCATAAGATCAGTATGTCACTTTTGCCCTCCGAGTGTACGCAGTTTTGTATAGTATTCTTTTAGTGACCTCCTTTGACTTAATCGATTGAACCAATTATGATCAGTGAGATGATCTATTTGTGTTTTTACATTAAGTCCCCATAAGTATGAGGTGGGAACTGTCGAATACGTTTTTAATATGAATAATTGCGTAATATTTCGAATAATACACATAAAAATGATATATATAGATATATAATGCTTTGTTCAGTAAAAATTTATCCGCTGTATACCTTCAGTTTTAACTGAACAATCGAACAGTATAGCTACTACATGTGTAGAAAAACTTTAATTGTCAGTTTACTGGTTTTTCAGTAGTCTATACACAGTTTTTACTCTACTGTCAGTTCAGTTAAAACATAGGTGTAATTACTTCACTTTTTTTCTATTCTTTAATGTTCGTGGACTCCCTATTTTTTGTCTAGTTACCAGGTAAAATGAGTATATACCTTCATTTTAATTTCCTTTGAGCTTATATAAAAGTGTAAATTTATTTTTCTCACGTCGCGGACTATAAATAGTGTTCTATCGTGTTCCGAGAAAAGAATATTGCAAACAGTTTGCCCTTAAGCTATGTGTCGAAACCGAGAATGTTTTAAAATTACCAGGTACGCAACTACCGAAGATACAATATTAAAAATGGTTTTAACGGTGTAATTAACGGGAAATTAGTGTTGTTATCTTTTTTTGTAAATTGTACTAAATTTTAATTTAGATACAGGATATTTTTAAATGATGTTAGATAATTTTTTCTGTAATGTCAATTGAAGAATTATTAAAAATATCTCCTTCTAATTGTTTAGTTTTGATAGTAATTTATATGTAAGTCTTATGTTGTTCAAAGTCGACTTGATAATAACGCTAAGTTGAAACAATTTTCTTTACGCTACACGTGTTGAGCTGTCATCACTATTGGAAGTAGACTTAATCATTTCTATTGTTCTATCAGCGTCGAAATGATTATAACAACGTATTTCGTAACGTTGCACACAACCTTTTCTTACAATGATGAAAAGGGAAAGTGAATTTGACAAGGAAATAAAATCGTAGAAAGGGAACATTTATTTTTTTTGCCATCTTACAGAATGAAAACACGTTTTCTGAAATTTGTGAACGCACCTGTGGTTCCTCTAGTATTGCAGGTGTCCATGGGCGTCGATGATCGCTCTTGTGATCCTGCGCTCGTTTGCCCCCATTCTCGTATAAAAAAAATAAAATAAAAATGTTTTATTTGTATTTCCTTATTTTTACTACATCATCAGCCCTTGTCTGCCTACTGTTAGACATAGGCCTTTTCCAATGCCTTCCACAGTATGCGGTCCTCCGCCTTCCGCATCCAACGACTTCCTGCCGTCCGCACCAAGTCATCGGTCCACCTGGAGGGAGGACTAACTAGGACTACTATACTTAATACTATCATAATGATTCCGATTTCCAGACATATTTGACAATACTGCGGTAGGGTCGCCTATCTTAAAGGTATATTTGTATCACTACTGTAATTTTAAGTCGTCAACTGTAAAGCAGGTTTGCCTACCTCTGCAAAACTTTTTTTTATTGTTAAATGTCAATAAAAATATACCAGTAGAAAATATGTAATATAAAATAAGACCGTTACAAAATTCAGTCGGAAATAGAAGAAATGAAGACTTAGTGGAACAAATTAATTAAATGTAATCCAAATATCCTGCCGGGATGAGCCGGACGCTTACGTAGAATCTTTCATTCAGCTCAGACGTCGGTTTTATCTTTTTTATGTCAAATATTTATATTAATAAATGCGCCTTATTTATCATCATACTATTTTAACTATATTTGTAACTTGATTTTAAGATTCTTTCAAAGTAATTACGATTGTATTGGCTACTTTAGGCAATTAGTAGAAAGATATACAAAAAGTAAAACCACGAGAAGCTTTATGTGGCCACCTATGAACTTTAGGGTGACAGACAAGGCCGCATTACGCAAGTTACCTCATACGTTACATCACTCGCCCTTATCTAAAAATTTATTGTAATTCACTTTTGCTATTCTAATACCTAATGAACACAAAATAATACTATAATGTCACGTTGGTCTGATGATGGCACCGACTTGTTTCAGACCCAGCAGATACCTTCTTTAGGATGGGTGTCTAGAAGTGTTTACTTTAAGTCTAATTTGTAACAGTTGCATTTAAAGAAAGACATGGCAACAATGGTAAAGAAACATGTAACGTCAATTTCTATAATGCTCTTTAACGGTTGTAACTTAAAATCTACTTATGTATAAATCTTACTTACTTCCAAAATAAATCTTTTAGTATCTTGATTTATTAAAATTCTTGCAAAACTATGTTATTGTTTACAAGGCAATACTCCACGGAGTACGAGTTTTTATTCGATTATATTTCGCTCAGATAACAATGAATGTGCTTAACAAGTGGAGCTCGCAATTCCTCCTCCATGTTGCAGCATGCATACAAAGCAGAGAACAATACAACGAACCGTGTTACCATACGTGAACTGTATAAAATTATTTTCAAAAATAAATCCGTATACGACCAACTTGTAATTTTATATTCCGGTGCGTTATTGACCTACTCGTTGTTAGTGGGTAATAAACACATGAACTTTGAACGCAATTATACTTTTTATAACATTATTTTAAATTCGATTTATATATATTTAAATTATTTATCATAACACAAACGCCAAACACTTCCTTTTGATTCTATTTTGTTATTAGAGTCGCGACATACGTTTAACAAAAAACAAACGAGTAACTATTGAAAGAAGTAATTATTTGTCGTTTGAACATTTACCTTCACGTTTCCACGGACAGAATAAAATATACGTATGGCGCAGTGTGAACACTAGAATGCAGCTTAGACGATAGACGTCTCTCGTGTCTCTTTACCCTTTACAATTGCTTTGTAAGATCATCTATCACATGCGATCTATTCGCATCAATACGACTTTGATTTTTCAATAAAAGGTAGGAATCTTTTCAAAAGCAACAATACTGCAACTCTCTTAATGTTGTTTACAGTATTGTACTTAACAATATTGTTATGTTTCATAAAATTCTATATCTATACTACTTATAAAAGGGCTTAACTCACGTGTAACTCGGTGTCGGTACCGACTAGTTTCGAGCCCATCGGGGTTGGTTGGGATGGGCTCGAAACTAATCGGTACTGACACCGAGTTACACGTGAGTTAAGCCCTTTTATAAGTAGTATAGTGAAATGGCTCACGAAAGTTTTAATAGTTTAAATTCTATATCTCACTAATATTATAAAGTCGAATGTTTATATGGATGGATGGTGTTGCGTAACGTGTAGAACACAGTTTGGAATAACACATAAGAAACTAATTGACGCTTTTGTTTTCGCTAGAACGGAGTCGCGTGCGATAACTAGTTTCGAAATAAACTTACAATTTTGTGAATTTTATAATAGACTTCTGCTTCCGTATTTCGTTTTGAGGTAAATGCAAAAAGGGTATTCCGCCCCCAAAGGTAGTCAGTTATATTTATTTGTATTTACAAAGTGAGATGCTGCCCGGAAAGTTGTGACCGTGGCAAAAGGAATGATAAAAAATAAAAGATAAGCTTCAAAGGGAACATTCACAAAACACAAAGTTTTCCTTTTAATTAGCTCGCCACCACTGCGCCTTTGTGAGACATTTTATGATATAAAATTCACACAAAACCTTTTAAATTCTGTACTGTGCTCATTTATAATTCTAGAATGTACCAAGACTGAGACATATAGGTACTACAGTTAGGAGACATACAAGCACACAATAGCAGGGTGCAATGCACATTTATTAAAGGTCCTTTATTTTATTTTTTATTTACGTTCAAGCGAAGTCATGGGTAAACCTGAAAGTAACATTAATTTTGAATATAAAATTAATACAAAAAAATATTACATAACATATTATAGCGCAATAAATTAACAAGCTCTACAAAAATGATATTATATTGAGCAAAGTTCGAGGACTTGTCCAAGAGCGATGCATAACTTTAAAACCCAGTTAGCGTAATATCATCGTTAGAAATATTAAAACATATTTGTATTCGTTTTATTTTAATGAGACATTTTTCAAATCATTAGCCCGTCGTTTTTATTAATCATACCTGTAAATTGAAACGGAGAGTAAATTAGAAAAATAAAAAAACAGATTAAAAAAATTAAAACGCAAGTTTTTAATAAAATGGAACACTGTGACAAGGAGTCATTACAACTAGATTATTTTGTTTATCTTTTTTCCTTAGTTAAAACATAAAACATATAGAGATTAGATTGAAATTTGAAAATGTTGCTTATACTTACAACACAGCAAGAAGTTTGCAATCTATAGAAAACATTGAAAGGGTTTTAAATGTAAAGAATTTAATTACTTATTTCTAATTTTATAACAGTCGATTTTGAAATAATATAACAAAAGCCCAGCTTTACATCGGAAGCCGTAGCAAGTCGAAGTACGTCAAAGCTGAAGTTACGAACACAAAAGTTATTTTTGAAAACTTTTGCCGAGTTCGTGGTTTAATGTCGCAAGGCACGTAGTTAGGAAAAACTTTGTATGGCTGCAAAAAATCCGCAGAAATATTTTCACATCAATAACAAATCGAATGAATTATAAATTTGATTTGAATATACATTTACCTGTGAATATTAATTGCATCTTTTTCTCATTAGATAATCCTTACTTTGTTTCAGTCTTTGACACAAAATCGTTTGTCTTGAGTTATTCAGCGTAAATTAAAAAAAATCCAGACATATCAGTTATCAGCGGACCCACCTTTTTATGCTTGAGTTGACCGTCTTTTTTATCATATGAATACTAGTCCAATCAAAAAACGTAAACTCGTTGTCAAAAAATAACAAAAACTTTTATAATTTATCTAACATTTTCCAATACAAAGTCTCTCCCAAACTACAGTAGTTTTTAATTTGACAAACATACTTTTATATCCACGTTCTTATAATGCTTTGTCAACTTTATTTAAAAAAAAAACTGTAGAATTATTTCTTATTTTACACTTATTTCATATATAGAGGATATACAGCGCTGTCACTTCTAAGATGTAACGTCGGGAGATGCAAAAAATCGATACTCGTACAAGTGTGTCTAAGGACTTACGTGAACGCCAGCTTAAAATAGAGAAGCAACAGGCGAGCGAGTCACCGACGTTCGTACCAATGTTCCAACAATTCCTTTATTATTTTAAACTACATTCATTCAATAGTTCAATGCTTCAAGTGTTACTTACACTTTAAGTGATCGTGAGTTAGTTTATTTAGTTGTAGCTTACATATAAAGTGTATATTGTATGGTGTTGTTAGTCCAAACTAATTTTAAAATAAATCTAGTTTTCTTTCCAGTCAAATGAACAAGTATAGATTTGTTTACACATACAATATTTTCCCTTATTTCACTATGACAAAAGCAATTCTTCCCCTGACGATTAAATTAATTTGGAACAAAACTATGTTTGCGCAATCTCTTTCTTACCAATCATTTTCTCTCAATCGACCTTTGTTTAGTATTAATTAAACGATATTTATGTTCGAAAATTAATACCTTGGTATTTTGAAATAAAAAAAAATCTTCGTTATTTAGCAACATTTGATTCGAACCTTTAATAATAATTATATTTACTTTATTATTTGTACATCTAAAATGTGCAAAGTTTTTAGTAAGCTTTATTGTTATGCATTCATCTCTTCATGTGCATTAATAAACATTGTTTTAAAAATCTTTTGTAATCCCTTTAATGACTAAATTTATCTTTATTGTTTAAATCATAATAGACTGCAAACGAGATACATATTAATTTTTATTACCTTACTTAGTGTTTTGAGTTTTTTTATATACCTGTTCATGTGTTTAGAATAATTCAGAAACACTGTCTGTCACTTTATAGCGATGGCGTGAGTGTAATGTGATACTAAAATACCTTTGATAAATCTCTAGTCTAGCGTCGTCACATTTATGGTGGGAGACAAGAAGTCTCTGATGTGCCTTAACAAAATTAAGGTAAGGGTGACCATCGACTCGTGACGTAATTCGGAATTTACACTATAAGGAATTTTCTATCTTCTTACGTGAAGAAAATTAAAATCACTGCCTTATAACTATGAGGAGATTGTTATTAAAAGGGTGGAAAAGACAGTATTAAATAAAAAATATTGACTTAAGAATAGTTTATCAGAAAATGAACATTTGCAAGTAAGCATGTAGACGCACACATATGTATGCTTGAAGTATTGTGTGATATATGAATTTTAAGCAACCAATAATGACGTTTTATGTAAGACAGCCTATGAGGTTGCATTTTTTTTAATTTCTTAAATATTAATATTGGTAACAGAGAACGTTATATTTTTTGCTGTCAATTAAAAATATCTTAAATAGTTTTTTTTTTAGAAATAATATTCGTATTTTATAAAATCATGGTTATATTGTTGACATTTGCAACGGGAGATGTGCGGTTTGTTGGTGTAATAGTGTTACCCTAGTTCTCAACTAGCGGATACAGTTCTCTACATACTATGTACCATTATATTCATAAATACGTTACATTTAATATAAACATTGAAGACTAAAATGCAATACATCTTAACCTAACTACACACTTGTAGTAAAAAAATTGGTGTGTACCGGAGGTGGCGGGACCAGAAAGATGATCTACGCATATCGACATCTGCAATTCTAAAGGAACCATAGATGCGTTGCCTTTGAAAGAGAGGTACGCTCGCTTCTGAAGGACCCTAATTTCATGTTCTGTTCTGATATTGGCGAGAAAATATTGACGAAGAAAAGTCGCAGGCGACAGCTTATATCTCATAGGCTAAGCTTGTCATTGATTGATGATCAAAGTTTTCGTATTCGTTAAGTTTGCGGACGATCATAAGCTCTCTTCCGGATACATTCATTGAAAATAATTACTTCGCACACAAGAGCCGGTCAGAATAATTGATAAGGAGTATAACTGGTCCTTTCTCTCTGTATTTTTTTTAATACTGATTAATTCAAACTTTGATTTATTTATTTTTCATAGACTGGATGGATTCGTGAAACTTCTTGATTGTTGGCAGATTAGAATTTTTGGTAATGTCTTTTTTTTTAGATTACATCTGGCCAAAACAAATTTGATAACAAAGAGGTTTTATATCGATGTAAGGAATTTTGAATTCAGTTTAATAGTAAAGTTTTATTTCTTAATAAATACTTTGTAATATTCGTAATAGATACCGCGAAGGATACTAATAGGATTTACTTAAGAGACAGAAATTGAATCGTTCAGTAAACTTTATACAATTTCCACGATGCTTTGAACCGTCTTAGTCCTCTGAGATGGCTTAGTGCGCTTTAATTAAGGAAGTGCAAACGTAGACAAAGCCTTTAATTGATCTATTAGCTGTAACCTATACTATGCTATAGTATAATATACCTATATATACCTATACTAAGTAAACTGGTGTATATATATCAAACTTAGCAATATAAGTGTACTGGAGACGGATTTTAGTAACAAAATCCGATTCTCCAGGTATCCCCTTTTCTTTAGTCACAATTACTACCATTTCACTCAATCAAGTTTCATTCGAGTTCGCACAGCTGGCGACAAGATGAGAACTAAATGAAATTATCGGAAAATTCCAACAAACGGCGTGGATATTCATTTTAATGTCTACTTTTATTAGTACATAAGTAACCACTTAAAATGTAAAGAGTATAGAGAGCAGAGTTGAGTTTCTCTTACGTTTTATGCAGATATTACAAAATCCGCACTTCGTCCTCGCTCTTTGTTATAAAAGCGCCGGAGAATTGTTTGTACAAGAGCATTTTTCTTTTGATTTAAAATGTTTGTGTTCAATATTTGATTGTTTGTGAAACTATTTTAGTAAGCAGAGTTTGTGCATGGTATATTTCAATGAAAAGTCGACAGTAATAGACGTTATTTTTGTTGCACGACTTTTAGATGTATATTTATTTTATTTATTTTATTTATTTATTATATTTATTTTATAGTTTAGAATAAAGACAAAAAAGGAATATGTTGACATTTATTATAAACCAGTACAGATATGTTTTGGGGACGCACAGATAGCAGAACTCAACATTTTATGTGAAGGTGCCCTCTACGTGTCCCGTCGTATTCAACCTACGCCTTAAGACCCAACTGTCTTATAACATACATTTTCTTTTTGTAAATCATAATCAAACCACTTATAAAAGGAAATAAGGTTTCTTGGTTTAATCTGTATTTTCATAAGACGTTCTTTATTCCTTTTTCGGGCAATTTATTGATACATTACATTCCAATTCATACACTTCGACAGTTTTCTACACAAATGCATGTATACGTACTACAAATATAGTGTTCATGTCATAATACAACGCCGCAGCAAACTCCGAACATCGAAGCACTTTGTAGCACGTGTTCTCTCTTAGTAGACAATTATATGCACTTACATAGACGCAACTCCAATTATTATATAATTCTCTTTTAGGTTACATACGCATTTAATTAAATTGATGAATTTATTTTTACCGAAGCATTACTTACATTTGAATGAACTTTGTGTTACAGGTGGACCTATGGTTTTGACATATCCGCATTTCCTATACGCCGACCCAATTTACGCTAATGGTGTTAAAGGAATGAACCCATCTATTGATGAGCATAGAATATTGCTTGACTTAGAACCTGTAAGTATAATTATATACTAAACATATACCGAAACAGTTGGTATTAAGTAAACCAAATTATGTATATGTGGAAGAGCCAGCGGTCACTGATTGAACTGCTTAAAATCGAAAATGTATTTCTTTATATCTCTGACAAATAACGTGAAGCAGGACGAAATTTTTGTAACACCAACACAAAACGTATTGTTCTTTCAACTTTTTTTCTTGCAAAGAATTTTTAGAAGAATTGAAGAAGAATTGCATTTTCTACTCTCTTTCAGAACACAGGAACAGTTTTAAGAGGCGCAAAAAGAGCTCAATTTAATCTATTTCTACGTCCCATTACTTCGGTAACTGCCACAGCGAATTTCAAGAGTACATTGACACCTATTGTGTGGCTACAAGAGGTGAGTAAACTAAATCAACGTGTCGCCTTGCAGTATATTCATAGCAATTTTTCTATCTTACCATTTGATAATTCAACGAGCAAAGGATTGTTTTTAAGGACGATTTATTGCGTTCTACTGTATTAGCTTGGATTTTTTAATTTTTTATTTGTTTATTTTAATAGCTTATATCGTAATCTTTCAGGAACGGTCATAAAGTAATCATTGACACTAATATTCTAGGGCTTATCTGTTTGTTGAAGAGAGAATTGAAAAATTACAATTTGAATGGGTTAAGCAATAAAAGAAGATTTAATGTACTTTAATATATTTATTTGTTGTAAAACATTGATATTTTACATTTCAGAGTGTTCTATTACCAGAAGAATTCGTGGATCAGCTGAAGAATCGAATGCTTATGCCTCTAAACTTAGTTAGCATCCTGTTACCCATTGTAATTGCTTTGTGCTGCGTGGTCGTTGTGGTTGGAGTGGTGGTCTTCTTTAGAGCTAAATCTCGAAACAAATCATCCACATTGACTAATACAAGATAAATACAGTATAATTAAAAACGTGTCAGTAAGAGGAATGCCTAGTTTTATTCCATTCATTTCCTGTCGCAAACGCCACCATACTATTATTCTATGGTGATCGTCTTATCTGTAATTACTTTAACATGATTTAGAAGTATATAGACATATATATTAAATACATATACCATATATCGCGTACACACAATCCAATTGTCGTTCAATCTTCGGCAATTTCCTACAGATATATTACATACGATACGAACCTTATAATGTAAGTATCGAGAAAGAACATAATACCAAACACACCCATGTAAATGCTTTCAATATACTAACTGTGGCATCCATCATCTAACGTTCGCACTATACTTCCATTTATATGTCACATTTGTAGCTTTCACATGATCTTTGTACGAAGAGAGTACGTCTCCTATATCGCGTACAAACACAGCCAAGTTTTCACCTTCACAAATATAACCTTGCACACTTGCACCACGAAAGCAAATTGGGCGTTTTATTACTTCCATACACGTTACCGACCAATTGTGGGCTTCATGAGTTTGTCACTAGACGTTAAATCAGTAGATTGCGAACAGACTTATATATTCACGTAAGTAATATGAAGTTATTGCAATATTAGTGCTTGGCATTTGAATTGGCACATCTGACAAAAGTGTACTCTTCTATTCGATGTGCCAACTCTAGCGCCTGGTATTTTATAAACTATTTTAAAAATGACAATCTGACAAATGACGGTACTTGTTCACACATATGCCGTGAGACTTCACTGCCGAAACACATATGTGTTAAAACTTATTACTTTTGTTTTTTTTTAGGGATTGATAGGGTTGATGTTTTAAACAAGTGATTCGGCAGTGGCACCTTACGGTTACACACACACGCACCTCTTCCCTGGTCCTACCTCTCACTCATTCATATCATAGTTCATTTTAGTTAATTTGTATATTTCACTACAATATTGATAGATGTTTTTAAAATTAATAATTCATCTCAAATATTGAAAATACATCAAAAACAATGCTGAGGCTGATCTTGTAGTCTACTGAACACAGACTAGAAAAACAATAACTAACGCTTGAGATTTCTCAAAGATTGACAATGCATAATATGTTTTGTTCAAAAATAGTGAACAAATCTTTCAAATCATAGTAACACAATCACCGTGACCACTCTATCAGCCCCTCCGACGAACATGGAAAACATAATGTACAGAAAGTTAAAAGTACTACAATGGATATCATGATATATTCTAAAGGTCACAATATTAAATTAGAATTTCATTCATAGATTGCGATTATCATTTACTTATATGGTGATAGATATAATATACAAAAGTTATATGTCAAACACAATTTATGATTTTTCATTTTAATTGTCATATAATTTATTACGCACATCGATAGGGTAGGGGCATTTAGGACTGATACGACACCTAACATTACGGCAATTATATTTTCATTTATTACCAAGTCTAAGCATCAGAGTTTAAGGAATTACTAGGGCTTGTTTTTATTCGAATCGTATCTTTTTAAAATGTTATAAATGCTCATGACTGGATGCTTCACCCTTATTTCTAATATATTAATAAAATACATCAATAATGGAAAATTACTGTCGGCGGGGGTATTTAATTACGATGTCATTTTAAAAGTGTTTAAAGAAATACTTGAGACTACAACTAATTAACTATATATCTGTAGATCAAATGTTGAATCAAACAAGTACTTCATCATGTCGTAAAAATGCTCCATCCCCTGAAGGTGCAAAATTAAAAAAGGACTATTTTCTTTTTCAATTAAAACGATTTTCACTGAAAATTGAGCTATGATACTAGAAGAGACTGTTTAACAATTAATTAAATAAATTCAGCCCTTCCAGTATTGATAACTCATTTAAAATTTAACTAAATATGCTATAAATGATATACAGTATTTACAAAAAATCAACTCAATTAAACTTTAGCGTTATCTGGTCAAAATGTCATAACGACATTAATAAAGAACTAGGGCATTTATGTACAACATATTTACAAGACAATAACCATAGACATCTAAAATCCTTACTCAACATAATGACGCTTATCATCGTGGTTGCGCTTGCGTCCCTTAGCATGTGCTAACATAGTTACTAGCTTTTTATGGCTGACGCCCACTATCCACCCGTGCTGTTGGTGGTGCTCTTGCTCTTCGTCTCCGTCGGACCACAGGGAGGCTGCGGAGCGAGGGTGATGCGAACGACCAGATCCAGACGGTCCTGCCGATCCCCCGGCGGCAGACGAACAAGGGACGACAGTCGATGTGCTAGCCGCGGAACTCGGGCCTGCGCCGCTACTACTTCCTTGGATACCTCCTCCGGTAGAACTGGATGTGGTGCGCTTGAACAATGCTACTCTGCTCTCCAAGTCTTGCCTCAAAATGGGCATCTGACGGCTTACACCTCTACGGCTTCCATATGAACTCTCCCTTTTCTTCTTGCCTTTTTTTCGACCACCTCCTGACGTTTCAGATTCGGCACTATTCGGACGAGGTGGTCCACTTTCTGGTTCTGATTCTGAGCTCCATGTCTCTGCTAAAACATTTTGTTTCCCGACTGTACATTTCCTACGCGCTCTTTGTCGGGCAACACCAGCATCGTCAGGTCTTGCTTCATCCAGTGTATCCACGATATCTGAACTGGAGTCATTATCTTCATCGACATCGGGTGTTATCGATCTATCTCTTGTGAATCTTCGAAAATGATTAGTGTAAAGGTCTGAAGGACCGCTATCTCTGTTTTGTATAAAGACTGAATCACGTTTACACGATATCATTTCTCTTGAATGCCTCTCTGACCTTACATTTAAATAGATGTTTGAGGATGGGTGGAAGATTTCTTTACTGGAACGATGACCTCCCAGGCTACCTTTTTTAGAGGTTGATGAACATTCAGTTGAAGACTTGATATACTTGTGAGAATTATGTTTTTTGGGCGATGTTTGAACAGTGTCTGGAACTAATTCATAACTGTAATCCTTTGAAGTCGAAGGTTTGCAATGAAAAGTTATATTGTCAACATTTACATTTCGATCATTAGATAGGTCTTCAATATTTATAGTATCGTAAGAGGTGGAAGCGTAACTCTTTCCGGAATGTTTTCTTGCTGTTTTGGTGTGCTTAATAGGAGATTCATCTTCATATTTGTGCGGTGACAACGCTTCATCCTTTGAAACAGATAGATGTTTTTTAATTGAGGGAGATTGATATTCCTTATAAGATTCATGTTTTTTCGAAGTATCGTGTGCTTTAGAACTTTCGTGCTTCTTGGAAGATTCATGTTTCTTAGAATATCCGTGTTTTTTAGAAGATTCGTGTTTTTTGTAGCCTTCGTGTTTTTCAGGAAAATCATGTTTATGACAATGCTCATGTTTCTTAGAGAATTCTTCAATCTTGGAAGATTCGTGTTTTCTAGAAGATTCATGTTTCTTCGATGATTCGTGCTTTTTAGAAGTTTCATGTTTCTTATAAGAGTCGTGTTTTTTAGAACTTTCATGTTTCTTGGACGATTCATGTTTCTTAGCAGAATCGTGTCGTTTAGAAGACTCATGTCTTTTAGATTTTGATACATGTCTCTTCGAAGGTGTAGAATCATGTCCCCGTGACTCTTTCTTTGGTAATTTAGTATTCGCTGACAGTGTGCCAGGCTCATCTACAAGCAAGCTATCAAATAATTGATCTAAATTAGCTTGGGGTCTAACATTATCGTCGCTCTTGATATTTTTTCTTTCTGTGCGAACAGCGTTATGTTTGAATATTTTACCCATAACCGCACTTTTCTCAATAGCATCTTTTCGTTTTAGCGGTGAATTACTTTTGCTCTTAGCTTCAGTTCCGGTTTTGCTGTTACCGAGCTCGCACGACATTATGCTGTTTTCAGTCTCATCGTCACTGCACACGTAATCATCATACACAAAATCATCCCCATCTGATCCACTCTCACACGAGTATTGTATATCGTCAGACGCTGGGACGAATTTAGAGGTACTGGGCATATCCCTGTTACTAATATTCTTTAATCTCTCCATTATGGTTGAAGGTCTAAAGTCAAACACTTCGGTGTCTTCACTGTCCATAAATTCATAAACATCAATTTTTTGAACTTGTGTAGTTTTCACTCTATGATCTTGATTATGTTTTGTGTGAGGGTCGACTTCCGCTCTGTCCTTCTTGTTTCTGGAATTATTTTTCTTTTTCCCTTTTGATGTATTTTCAGAAGGAGAAATTATAGCTGATATATTAATGTCGGAAGTAGGTATGGATACCTTTAATCCATCAAACCCCTTTAATGCTCCTTTTGTCGGAATAGCATTATAATTGTCCTTTTTAGAACACTTCTTTCCCCTTTTGTTTTCTGATTTTTTCCGTCCCTTGAGGCTGTAACAAAGAGAAAACTTGTGGTGAATGTTGGTAAAATTTATTTAAGAATTACCATTTTCGTATAGGTAACATGTGATTCAAATTTGTGATAAGGAAATACGACAATACTTAACATGTATTATTATTCACGAGTAAAATCTTCGATTTACCAAGTAGTTATGATAAAAGCACAAACAAATTATGTGATCTTCGTTTATTTCGAGTCTTTACTAATAAAATCTTATTGTTTACGGTATTTTACATTAAAACATATTTACAATAGTCTACATGTCCCTAATTATTGTAAGTACTCAATCTTTTATTAATAAAATAGTAAATTAAATAAGATACTTATAGTTTTATATGAGTTTAGTACGAAAAATCATCGACCAAAGTTTTGAAATAACCTCCGTAAAACTGTTGTTTCAGATGAAGATGTTGCACTTTTTATAGATTAAGTTTATATGCAATAGTATTTTTTTTTTGTTTTACGGAACATAAGAAATAATTGAATTAATTTATTTAAAACAATTTGGCAATTTGACCCTTTTGCCGAAACAAATAAATTTTCCATTATGCTTTCTAATAACAACCACGTCATTGGTATCGCGTTTTTATCGCGGTGTAACGGGTTCCATGTACAACTAGAGGTAATTAAATCGTAATTCAAAAAAATGTAAATACGTAAGTTCATAATGGTAAACTTCAAGGCGACATTTCGACGAAAAAGAATAATAATACGACTCAGAATAAAAAAGTGCTTTTGTTCTTTGCTTAATAGCTTAATAAAACCTATGGATATTAAAAATATTACATTATCACCAGGTTTTTATGAAAAAATTTGATTACACATATATCATAGCTTCTGAGATAAAAAAATCATGAACAATAATCTCATTACGAATAATTGAAATGAAAAATAAAAAAAAAGTAAAGTAATACCTCGTAACGGGCTCTACTATTGGTTGAACATGTTTAGCAGCTGCAGCTTGCGATCGGCTTTTTCTTTTGATTTTGTCGAATTTGTCTTCAAATATGTTAATGTCTTCAATTATATTCGGGTACATACTATCTTTAATTTCCTGTTTTCTTCTAGGTTTATATATTTTTTTGGGTGGTTCTGGTTCTACTTCTTGGTCTTCGGTGATTTCCTTACTTTCATAAACAAGAGCAGGAGTTAATACAGTTTTTGCTGTCTCAATTTGCCCTGGTACAGTCGCACTTACAGATTGTTGAAGGTTAAAATTATTAGATGCATGTGCGAGCGATTGTGCCGCTGCTTCCTTCAGACCTGATAGCAAATCGTTTTCCAAGTTTCGTACTTCTTCACTTTCAAGAATGTTTTTAGCTGTGATTGAATCTACATCGCCATCGCTTTTTAATTCATATTCCTCATTGTTAGTGTTATTCTCACTTAAACTTTCCATTACTGGAGCCTGTTCTATTATTACAGTATTAATCTCATTCAATGTTACTGTTACTTGTCCATTAGTTTGTGGTGTCACAGCTTGGTCATTATTATTGGATATAGTAACTTGTACTGCTGTACTAGGTGCTGTTGAAGGTTGCTCAGTATTATTAGATACTTCTGGTGTATGCTCAGTTGTAGAAATTATTGTAGTGACCTGTTCAGTGTTATTGGATACGTCTGGTTTATGAGATTCTTTCAACATTTCGCAGCAATCAATAAACAGGGCTTCATCGCGGCTTAAATTGCGACGTGACAGGTGTTGATCTCTTAACGTTTTATTAACTTTAGCTAGTATTTCACCTAAAGTTGGCAAGGGCGCTTTCGACGGTGGTTTGACATTTTTCTTTTTTTTAGACATACTTATCATTTTAAGGCGATCAAGCTGTTGCTTATATGGTATAAGGTAATTCGGCTCTTCGAATACAGGCGTAGTTTTAACTTTCATTTCAATTTCTGACAACTTCGAAATATGTAATAACGTAATTTGATGTCTCAAATAGTTATCTGGACGTTTGAATTCTTTATTACAAATCACGCAAAATCTTGTAACGGGTTTCATAATACTTGCTTTTTTACGACCACGTTTCGCAGGTTTTTTATTACCAGATTGTGCAGGATCCGAAGTACTTTCGTCTTCGTTGCGCCTCGTGTTTTCAGGTTCTTGTTTGCTTGTTATTTGGATTTTTTCGTCATCGTTTGTGTCATCAGCTTCAATGGCGTTGAATGTTTCCGAAATCTTTTTAGCAGCAATTAAATTCGATTTTCTAGGTTTTCTTTCAGAGAAAAATCCAAAACTTTCCATAAATTGTTCATCTCTATTTTGTTGTTCACCGCTCGTGCTTGCAACTTGTGTTTCTTTTTTCTTTTTCGGCTTATCGATCTTATTATCATCTTGAGCTGAATTGTTGGTATCTGGAGTACTATTTTGTCTTGACTTTTTCTTTTCCTCAACATATTTTTGGAGTGGTACGTCACTTTTAGAAGAATCATCCGAATCACTTACATCTTCTTTTGAATAAGTTTCGTTTAATTTTTTTGATGGTATTACACCTTTATTTTCCTCTACAATTGGCTCTGTATTTACGCCAATAGATGTTTCGTTCTTGTTCCTTTTTTTAAGTTCTTGATCTTTTGTAAAATTCAGCTTACTGAAAGCTCTCTTTGACGTCAGTAACCTTCCAAAAGTTTCATTTTTCTCAGCCATATCCTCTAAATCTATATCATAAGGATCGTATAAAGGTGTACTAGACTTAACAACGACGGACTTTGATCGAGTTCGCCTCGCTGCAATATGACTGCTGTAACAAGTTGTATTTTTTGTTTCTACATCATTATTACGGGGTCTACTTTTCCTCCAGGTTTCCACAACATTTTGTTTTTCATCTTCAAGCTTCTTATTTTCCATTCCAGTACCATTGATTACTTTGGATTTTTTACGTTCTGAATCATGACTATTATCAGCACTCGTCAGCGTGCATATTTTCCTTTTTTCGGACAACATTACCGCAATTGCACCGTTTCCATTTATACCAGACTCCATACTGTTTTTATTTTTGCCTAAGAGTGAAGAAGCAGACGGCTCTTTTTGCGACAGAAGAGAATCATTTTCTAGAGTTTTCTGATGTTCCGATAGACCTTTGGCTGTTTCTTTACCACTACTATTAGAATCTTTGGTATTAGGAACAGTTGGTGTAGTCAGTGCCTTATTTTCTGTTTCTTCAACAGATTTCAATTTTTTGTATTTAGGCTTTGGTTGAGGAGATTTCTTTCTTTTTGATCTTTTTTCTTGGTTCAAAGGATGCAAGGTAGATTTTTCGGTTTCTTTGGTATTTTTATTATTTTGTGATACCAAAGACATATGGTCACTTAAGCTAACATCCTTAATAAGCACAACTGCTTCTTTTGAAATCACATCATCGACTTGAGGTTGCATTATTCTTTCTTCGTCCAATAATAGCTTGGAAAATATAAGTTGCTTTTTAGTAAGAGGCACTTTTTGTTCCGGGGTTTTCTCATTTTGCTGTGAAACGTAAGATTGTGCACTATTATTATCCACAAACATAGATTTGCCTCGTCGACTTCTTCGCAAAGGTAAAGGGTTAATTTCTTCAGTACTCGATAAGATTTGTTGGCATTTTTTAATTTCAGAACACTGCTTGTCGCTTTGCTGTTTGAGGCGAGCCAACTTTTTGATTTTTGAAATAGGTACTCCAGTACAGACAGCTTGTAAATGCGGTGAAAGACTTTGTTTGGAATTGTATAATGATATACGGTACAGAGTACCCATGTAACTATGAAGAATACAGTTACGGACAATGCACTTTTTCTTTTTTGGGTTCCCACGTTTACCTTTTGATTTCTGATTACTTTCTTTTAATGACTGTGGACTTATTTGTGGTGTGTTCACTTTGATTTTGGTTTTGTCAATATCCTCATTGTTTTTATTGCTTGAATGATTTTCTTTGACATCCGTGTTGTTTTGTGGTTTTATATTGTTACTTTGAACCATAGAAGCTTCTCCATAATCTAATTTGGAAGTGGCATTGACATTCGTTTCAATATTAACTGTATCTTCCTTGTGTACACTATGAAAATCTTTTGCTTTAATGATCACGTTACCTTCTTTTATATGTGAAATATTTGATCCATTAACTTTTTTTCGATTTGTTAATTTAGATGTGACACGACGATTTCTAGTGATTTTTTTTAATTTACAATTTGTTACTTCGATTTCCACAGGGTTATTTTCACATGCATTCAAAATTTCGCTGTTGTCCTGATGTTGAGAATGCCTTTTTTGCAATACTGCATTCAATTTTAAATTGTTAACATCGTCTAAGCTGGCAGCGATGTTTTTAAATGAACCTTGGTGTTTGTTTGGGAATTGTTCACTTGCCGTATCTTTTAAAACCGATTTTATAATTTTCTGGTCGTGTTTTACTTTTTTATTGGTCGTCATAGTGCACTTCACATCAGCAAATGGCGCGTTATCATAAGAAGGTGAAAATTGGATTTGCTGACTTTGTTTCTTTTTTACAATAACCGCTAAAGTTACGTCGTCTTCAGAATCTTCATCAATTACAATTTTTTGTGCGGGCTCTTTGGAAGGAGAAGAAAGGCAGTCTCCATTCACCGGTATTATTTGTTTTTTATTACTAGGTGTATCAGTAGTATCTAAAAATATTATTTCTTCGTCCATCGAATTTGATAAATCATTGGAGTGGCTGTTTGTCATGTTTTCAAATGTCACGTCTGGAACTACTATAGAATTTTCTTTGTTTGAAATTGGCGTAAGAATAACCGTAGAATTGACTAAAATGCTTTCATTCTTATTTAAAGGATCATTCGGCGTAAGGTTTTCATTGAAGCGGTTGAAAGATTTATGGGAATCGACACATTGCAATAAAGGAATTTCAATGTCATCATCAGCGATTGTAAGATCTTCATTATAACTTTTACTTCCTTTGTCTTCTACGTCTACATCATATCCAGCAATTTCTATAATTTGGTTATTGAAATTGTTGTTCTTGTAATTTTTATGATATTCTAGGCTATCATCCAACGGTATTTGTTTGTTTCTTTCGTAAGATGTTTTTATGCGCACAGCTCTTAAATTCGCCGTCTGTTCATTATTTTCTTTATGTCTTGAAAATTCCGGGGAAGTATCTATGTTCTGATTTCTATCAAAACCACGATTGAAAGGCACCACATCACTTTCGATTATTCGTACATCATTTTTAACTTCATGGACATTTTCATCGTCTGTCAAGTCTATGATGACATTTGCCACGTCTTCAAAATTCGCAGATTTAAGGTGTCGTTTTTGAATAGGTGTCGAATTTCTCTCTTTTGTATATGTGGATAAATAATCATCTTCTGATGTTTTAGATGTTACTTGGTAACTATCGTTTAAAACAAGCGGAGCTTTAAGAATAACAGATTGGGGTACTGATTCCGGAGAAAGTACTGTAGACGTAGGGTATAAAACGACATCTGAATCGACAGACCGATTATTACTGTTCATGTCTGAGACGTTGTCATCAAAACTTCGTTCCTTGGATAAAGCCTGCTGGTTTTGATTTATTAGACACTCTCTTGATTCCAATTTGGTAGTAGAAGCAGAAGTAGAAACATATTGGGGCAACACGTTCAATAACTGATTTCGATGGTCAATAGGCATTGTTCCTAAAATTTCCACTAGTTCTTTAGGCAACATTGCAATTTTTCTGGCGGTTTCCGTATCCTGTTCTACTTCACAATCAATTTCTTTTGTCAAATCATATTTTTCATCGGGTGCTACATTGGAGATTGTAGGAGCATATTCTACAATCCTGTTTGTTTCAGCTGAGTTACTGTTTCTTAATACCAAAGAATTTTCATTGGTATTGACATCAATTATTTCATTTGGATTACACTCCTTAGACTCCTCTACAGTTTCAACTTCATTGTAAATAGATGTCGAACTAGAAATTGTTTCTTCGGGAATATTAGAAAAATTATCTTCAGCCAGACTAGAAGCATTTAAGGGCACTGAGACATTTTCTAAACTATATACTGACGTTGTACTTTCTGGATTAATCCTTGATTCTTGCGAAGAGCCATTACAAGTAACTGACTGGTAAAGTGGTACGGGATCGCTATTAGTTGTGATAGTAATGTTTAAAGTAGAGTTTTCAATTTCGTACGGCAATTGATTTTTAGGCACTATAAAACAAATGGTCTCAATATAAGGCTGTGAAGATTGACTTTTTATAATTTCATTTCTTTGATCAACGTTGGGTTCAGTGCTAGATTGTACCAAATTTCCACTATCGATTGTTTCCATATCTGATGTGTTTACATTACTCAAATTATTAAAAGGAGATATTTGATTCTGATTATGGGAACGATTAATCGATTCATTATCTGTCGAATGTAAATTGTAGTTAGAACCATTTTCCTGCACGTTTAAGCTGATGTCTTCATTAGAATTACTGAACTGAGGCTCGGTTGTATTGTCGAAAACAATGTTCGCATTTTGAGATTTTTTGGACCCAACAGAGTTATTTGACATCATATTCAATTCACGAGAATCCACTTCATTCGAAAGTACATCTGTTGCCATTGAAGTATCCTCTATACCTCTGTTTGACAAATCTCGTGGTGCTTCTTGATTCCTGTGATCAAGTACAAACAAATTTTCATCACTCTTTCCTTTTTGAGCAGGCACGTGACTAGACAGATCTTGTACGTAATCAATTGCAACACACTCTTGTGGAAGTATATTCGTAGAAGGTGTTCTGGATCGTTTTCGCAATGACAAATCAGTAGGGAAATTTTCTTGTATACTTTCATACACCATATCACTTGAATTGTCGATATTTTCAGGAGCTTTAGTGGATAAATTTGTTGGATTAGATTGAACAGACGTCTGTTTAATGCTTAAATCTACTACAGCATCCAAAGGTGTATCATCCAAACTATTTGAATCCATAAGTGCTTCATTAACATCCGTATTTTTATTAGACAGATCTAAAGTTTCGTAATCATCGTAAGAATTCATAGTCATCATCGAGTGACGATCTTGATACGTAGAATTTGGGGATGTATGCTGAATGACTTTTCCAGATAAGTCCAATGGAACCGATGTGAATGGTTCAAAGCTTGCAGTTGCGTGCGCCGGAGGAATTTCATGCAGAGTTTCATTACATGTGTCTGAAGAATATTGTAAGTTTATTTTACGTGTAGAATCAACGTTTTGTTCCACGTCTGTTATTTTAGTTGACAGGTATTGATTATGTGATTGTGTTAAATTTTCACCCACGTTTAGGTTCAAGGGAATTAAGTCGTTGTTTGGTGAGAGATCCAGTAGGTTATTGTTCCTGGTTAAGTCTACTAAAGTGTCTTTATTAGTAACACCATTACAGTATTGGGCATTTTTAACTCCTGGTCTAATAATAGATGTGGAAGGTATTTCAGCAGCTTTGATATTCGGATCTGTTTGTTTGCAATCATTGCTGTCAGGTATCTGAGGTTGCAAAATCATTCTTTCCTCTTCTAGATGCGTTTGATTTCCTGATATTTTCGGAGACTTGTGAATAACTGTGTTTCTTGGTGGATGTAGAGGAGCCATTTGTGTAGGAGAATGTACATCATTTAGTGCGTCGTTTTCATTTGTGTGGGGTACTTCATTTTGTACATTGTCATTAGAATCTTTATCTAGACATTGGCGATCTTTGATATGCGAATTTGTCACCTTGTCTTTATCAGCGCAAATAACATTTATACTACATTTTGATAGAGTAGATTGATTTTCTATAGTAGATTTATGCGTATTTCCAACATCATTACCGTCATTAGTTACTGATTTGTCGTCCACAGTAATAAGTGTCTGTGGTACTGGTTTTTTAATGTGTTCTTGTTTTGCGTCTATTACGTCAAATCCTTGTTCAATATAAATAGGTTCCAGTTCTATGGGCTCATCGCTACCACATTGAACTGAAACATGTCCAGGTATATCACTTACGACATTAGGTGTCAATTTGTTCTTTAACATTGCAATACAGTCATTTAATCCTTTGCGCGGCTTATTTAATTTATTCTTTCGGAAGTTTTGATAATCGAATGAGCGGTTCTGATTAAAATGTAAAGGAGGTTTATCAAGCTTAGTAACCACAGCTTCATTTTCAAATAATACCCGACGATCTGATGGTAAATGTCGCTCGTCTCCGTTATTGCATTCTTGTTGAACAAGAAAAAGGCGATGAAATTGAACAGATTTATCATGAGTTTCAGAATCAGCCGTCAAACTGGCAATTGAATGTTTAAGAGGAACGTTTTGTATTGGCGCATTTGAATTAGGCGAATTGCTACTTGGGCCACTATTACCTGATGGTTGGCTTTCTCTGTTATTTGAACCTCCACGATTTGAATGCCCTCTGACTTTTTGTGGATCGCTATTAAGGTCCACTCGATTTGGTGTATGGTCTAATGAAATTTTATCTGGTTCAGTACTATCGGTACATCCGCTAAGAGCCTCTTTCGTATTTTCGACAACTAATTCCAATTCCTTGCTAGGTTTTCTTTTAGAGCGATTCATGATAGCCTTTTGGTTTAAAGATTCTTTTTTATGATTATGTGGATCTCTTGTTTTGGGTTTCAAAGGCAAGTCGTCATCTTCATCGTCGTCGTCATTATTGAAACCAGAATCTTTTGAATCTGTATTAGAACCTGATGAACTTATTTTCGAATCAGGTATTTTGTTAATATTAGTATATTTCTGATCTAAAGAATGATTCCTAGTAATTATTTTATTACGTTTCCGATCATACTTCTTTCGTGGATATGAATTAAGAGGATTGACCGTAACTCGATGACGCTTTGCTGGTAGGTCCGCTAACATTTTACGGATAGTTTCAGCTGAAAACAAATAAAACTCATAAATATATAACAAAAATTCATATTCGTTTGAGAAAACTAACTAACTTAAGTCCTAATACAATACACTACTGTCACATTGATGATTACTGAAAATGATATATCTAAATGACACGTTCGATAAAAGAGAGATCATGAGATTACCTTGCTTAAAAAATAATTATTCTTAAAAAGCCTTCATATGACGGTAAAAGTATTTTTTAAATGATCGTATGTTTGTGCATTTTATGGTTTAATTTTGTGAAGACTTACCGTCACCTACTTCCGATCTCGTTTTTGGCCTAGGCCTCAAGATATTCTTCTCGTTTCTCTGTCCTGTTCGAATATCTTTCCGCATTTTCTTACGTATCCTATTATCAGGAAGACGTGGACGACGTTTCCGAACTCCAAATGGCCTATAGCGGCATTTTCTTCGAACAGTTGGTGTGTCGCCTGCGCAATCTAACATATGCTGGTGCAAATCTTCAAGAGCTATAGGTTTTTTACATTTTGTGCACTCCCGGATGCCTCTCGGAGGACGTGTTCTGTTAAATATCTGACTAGGTGGCACATACAAATGTTTGAAGATGTCCGCATTCAATAGAGGTTCACCGACAATTTCATAATGTTCGACTTGTGCGTTAGGATGTTGTGTCGAAATATGGGATGACAGCGCTCGAGAATCGTGTGTTTGTGATCCACAAGCGCAGCAAACATAGCATCGAGGCCGAACCGATTCACCGCTGAGCACTGCTGGTTGAGATACAAAAGATTGAGTGGTTGGAGTTAGTCCTAACATAGCGGGAAATTGCAAGACGTCGGTAGAAGGTGGTTTGCAAATACTTTTTAAACCTTGTGTAGATGAAGTTGGTATATCTTTGCTTTCGAGTATTTCTTTTAATTCCTTGCTGATAGTGTTTTGCTTTTCAGTCTTTTTTTCCAAAGGTAAGATACTAAACTTATCTTCAAATTTTTTCCTCATACTTAACTGGGTCCAAATATCTAAATTAGATATATATGTTATTATGCAGTTATTAAGATGCGAATCACGCTTCAGTTGGTCTACATTTATGATAGCTCTATCGTTATCAGCGCTATCCCATTTCCATTTATGTTTTGGTGCAAGAGCTCGTGGCACAAAACCATCTGATAAGTTACGAGAATATTGTTCATCAGCAAGAAGAATAGGGAAGCCTTCTGCTGTATTAATTGGAACACAGTCTTTAGATTTTCTTGTTTTGATATTTGAATCAGGTTCAGGGTTGTCATTAAACGACCCATCAAGATGTTTCAATAAATTTACCTGAACGTTACTAGCAACCTTCGTGTAAAAACTCGTGTCAAAACATTTCTCAAACTTTTGTGTTCCATCTTCAGAGGGTTTTTGCCACTCTTTTTTTGTGGACTCGCCAGTCCTAGGCGATCTATGCACCACCCCCAATCTAGTTAAAATCTGATCAGCGTCAGTGTTATGGAACGAAAAGTTGGATGGAATTCGTTTATTCCATTGTATGTCATCTAAGACTATAATCGCGTTTTTCTCCATGATTGCTTTATGACTTATTCCTTTGTTTGAAGGTAATATTAAATTTGTTGTTATGTTATCCTCGATGTCAGCGTCATCATGTACTTTAGTTGGTTTAAGTTCGCACGAGATAACTATGCCATTGAAGCCATCGGTAAAGTCTTTGTTATCACGAAGAACAGACTTCGAGGTGTCTGTCTTCGGTAACTTTTTGGACTTCTTGGTCTCCAATGACTTCTGACGTAATTTACTCCTATACGGGAGCTTTCGCTTTTCGCACATATTAAGCTTATGTTGTGCCACGTCTGACATCGACCGAAATCTAGTATGACAATCCAGACAAGCGAAATATTGATTTGGATGACTGTCAACCATATGGCGTATAATATTTGAATTATGCTCGACATGATTGCAAAAAAGACAATCAAAAAAGAAGTCTTGTTTTGAAGACGAAATATGGATGAGATGAACATGCTTCAAAGCAGATTGTTTGGAAATAAATGTTTTGTCACAATAGGGGCAAAAATGCTGTGGAATTGTGTTATCAGACTTGTTCACGAGATCATCTGTTTTGTTAAGTGATATTTTCAAATTAGTTGTTCTTTTAGGCTTATCCTGTAAGTTCTTATTTTCAGATTTACGCGATATTTGGTTGGTTTGGGGGCTATGGTTAGATTTACGTGGTCGCAGTCTTCCATTTAAACCAGTTGATGGTTCATCTTCCCCCGTATTCATCGTGTTTAGCCCTTCGAACCTAGGAAAAAAACAACAAATTAAAGGGATAAATAATTCAGAAAAGAATAGCCTTAAAGAAAAATATGAAAAAAAAAACTAAATTTAATATGTCTTACATTTTAGATCGATACGAAACTGAGTGCAGTGTTAATGTTGAACCTAAAAATGTTGCCTAGGTATCTAGATAGGGTGTATCTGTATAGCCTTCACCTGAATTGATGACTAACAAAGAAGATGAGTGATTTACCCGCCATTTATGTTGATGCTAAGAACCATGTACTAATCAAAAACGTACGTCACAAATCGCTAAAATATAGACCCTTGTAGAACCATGACATACAAGTGGCTCCCCATAAGAAGCGCTCGTCTATACAAGTTCTAAGCGCTCGTGCACACTAATCTCGCTTACTTGGTTGCTAATAATGTTGAAAAGCGATGATGGCTTAGCGGCGCGATCGCGCACTAATTCGTTAGTTCCCAGTCACGTGATAAAGGCAATGTAAATAGAAATAATTTTGGTTTGTACCACTTTCCATTTATTCGGCTTCTTAATATAGACTGCATGGCTTAACTGATTTTATAAAGTGAGATGTTATGAGATTTTACGTGCTCGGGTATCGTTTTTTTTTACATTTGCAATACATTACAGAAAGTGCTACTTTTGGGGGGTCTACATTTCACAGATCCTACTTTCACAGGACTGCCGCATTCAGAGACGTTAACTGTTCTCACTTAGTGCATATTTAGTTTTTTTGATGATATCTACACTAAGAAGTACCGCAATGGATACCTGACTATTTTTTAATGAACTAACATTTTCATTGTTTTAATACTCACGTAGTCAAAAGGAACAGGTCTTCTGCATTAATGTCATCGATATAAGCGTCTGATGCGATTGGATCCGGCGCGATGATGTGCGGATCGAATCCTACATCATGCTTAGTTTTTCCTGATGTCAATAAACCATCTGGAGGGTATCTGCATCAAGGAGGATTGCCTCATTTAAAATTTACAATTAATGTCTTAGAAGAAATACTTCAAGAATTGATTCATGTTTTTTTACGAATAAATCAGAAATAAAATAACACCAATTGATCAATAAAAATGAATACAAACAATTGCCATAATTAGTGGGTGAAGACGATCATATCCTTAATTATTGGTTTTAAAATTTGAATCGGGACAATTAATATGGGCATTTTCAAAGTTACATTGGTAAAAAAATTGTCGCAACCGTTTACCCCTTGACTTACCTCAGAAAGAAAACATTACAAAAAAAATAGGATCTAGTTTTTCTTCGATTTAGAATTTGTTACCTTAATCTACTTGTCAAGTCCTATCAATACATACTTATATAGAGTAGATTATAAAACTATGTCAACCACCATTTTGTTTTGGCGCCCATTTGAATTTCTACATATTTTAGCTTCACTATATTATACGTGAAGCGCGAATTTTGCGACTCTTCAAGAAATCGCGCCAACGAATGAACTTAAAATTTGGCACAGTTTAAGTTAATGTGCTGAACAGGTGAAAATGGTATTTTGTGGTATAATATTTTTTTAAATATTATACACATCACATTTTGAATGTCACGAAGAAATGGCAACATACTTACATGAAGTATACATTGTCTAATCTATATATTGGCTTTATAGTAGCCATATTCGAATTACGACCTATGGGCGACCTCTTGCTTTTTTTTAAATGACCATTAATTTAGTACATACATAGGTGACGTTAAAAAAAACGCCATTTTGTTATAGCGGCTATAATTTATTTACAATTTACGAAATAGGAGAATCAGATTTAATATTCTAGATTTTATCTAAATAAATATATATGTGAATTTGATTAAACCGTTTAAGATTAAAAGGAGAACAAAATATTTTTTTTTCTTGCATCCGATACGACGCCTAAACAAAGCCAGCAAAATTCGGTTTACAAAATTCATTATTCGCTTAGCAAAAAAACCTTTAAAACACTTTCGCTCATGAGGTTATTAATTGATCTATATATATAAAAATTAATTGCTGTTCGTTAGTCTCGCTAAAACTCGAGAACGGCTGAACGGATTAATCTTATCCTGGTCTTGGAATGTTCGTGGAGGTCTAGGAAAGGTTTAAAAGGTGAGAAAAATTAAAAAAACTCCCGTAAAAGGCTTAAAAATAGCCCTTTTCCATTTCTCATACAAACGTTTTTTTCCGAGGAGGAAATGTTTTTTTTTTGTATTTCCTAATAAATTCAAAAAT
>JAODUI010000025.1:3526414-3565813 GCA_027563995.1 Papilio gigon
GTATTTCCTAATAAATTCAAAAATCTGTTTATTTATTGCCTTTAAGGCGAAACAGAGTTCGCGGGGTCAGCTAGTTTCTAATAAATAAGGTCTAGTGTACGCTCTAACTGTCATAGGCAGTTTTGCCGTTGCGAAATTTGACATGCTAAGCGTTTATTTTAATGTTTGGACTTCTATGAGAAAAGACATAATGAGAAGTTAGAAACGACGGATTATTAAAAATTATTTTTAATTCAAATCTTACTTTTAGCAATTCATTTTTGAGTTTGTAATTAAGTTTTTGTTAATTTGCGATTTTGGTCCATCAGCAAAAGACATTTTTGATAATTGTCAAGCCCTTATATTTGAAGTAGTTGAATTAAAAATCGCATCCGCCATGTTACGACGGCGGCCATATTGTATTTTGCAAAGTACACTGTATGCTACTAGTCAAGCTCTTTTATTTGATACCTAGATCGGTGCAAAAATGTACACCATCTTTATTTTACAATGACACTGAATATAAAAAGGCTAAGGGGTTAGGGCTTCAGGACAAATCAATCCTTAGAATCGAAAAAAATCGTGGAAATAAGCAATAAATTTGAATGTATTTCACGTTCGATATTTACCTATCATGGTTTTCTTTTACTTTATAACTGTACTTTTGCTGAATGTAACTCTAAAATAGTCCAAAAATTACGTTGTCAAAATCAAATAATGTAATGGTAATCGAATGAAGATCAATGTTTCTTTTGTTTTATTAAGTACGAAAGTATAAGCGTTTTGTTTAGACGAGGTAACCGCAAAATAAATACTGATTCGTTATATCAATCCGACGGGTTCGCCGCGAGTCGAACTTCGAGCCGTAAAAATGGATCTACTCGGCCGTCGGAGTCTTTCCAGCAAAATTATGCACTGTCGCCGTTACGCTCCAAACAGATAAACGTGCAAGGTATGCACCTTACTCTATGCTTTGTTGATTGTACGGATAGACAACGGTGGAAGAGATGTGACGAAACGTGATTTTTTTTATGAAACATTAGTAGATATTTGTTAATTTACTTATATTTCTTGTAACCATTCGTGGTAAGCTAAAAAAAACTTGTGTTACGATATGGTTTACGTCAATAGTCGAATAGCAGGATTCGAACCAATGACCGATAGATCGGCAGTCCGTACCCTTAACCATTAGGCTATTGGCGTTACAATTTATTCCACTATTTCCATATATTTCACGCCATTATATCCATATATCGTTATGTGACGGAAAATTGTACCTTATAAGCAAACCTTGCAAATTAGTGTATATTTGAAATGTTCAGTATTTATTTTTGTATTTTATACTTTAATTTAATAACTTCACACGCTTCAATATACATCTGCCCTGCGGTTTTAAAGTTTCATGCACATACAAAACAGTGTAAAAAAAGATATAACGCAAAGAAAAAATTGAAAAAAAAAACAACTTAATTAACCAAACTTAAAAAAAAACAGAATCGAGTCTTCAAATTTGATTAGGCAAAGACTACCGTGTCTCGGGCTTGTCTCCAAACTGTTCATTAACATTCCTAAAATTTGTCTAACTGTTTAAAATATGATGTACTTTTTGCGATTGACTGAATTACCTAAACGCGAAGATAAACGGCGCTGAAAAAAAACATTTAATAAAACAAAAAGCAACAATACAACGATTAAACTTAGCGCAACAGGCAAGTTTCGCTACATACAAAATGTGTCGACAGACGCAATAACATACGCGACATACAAATAAAAATCTTCTTTACATGCTAATGAGTGGAGATAACGTTAAATGACATAAAAACAAAACTTGATCGCTATCAAAATGATAAACTAAATTAATACTGATTTGATGATGCGATATGAATTTGGTGTGGCAACGTTGGATGGCGGCGAGAAGTCAATGGTGCAGTATAGAGGTAATGAACTAGATTTCGGATGACAGTAACCAAGGAAGCTTGAAGGAGCTCTCTGTTTTATCAACATGTTTACTTACATATGCCGTTGTGGGGCGGCGCAGAGCGCCCGCCCCCGGTTGTACGCAGGCCCACACGTGGCGCCTTCTCCCCGGTGTGGCCAATACGCAAATAACCGCTACGAATTGTTTCACAGCGGACGCGCGTCGTCACAGCCAGCTTGATGCAGGCCGTGGCTCACAATAAACAATAACACCTGAAAAATACCATTTATTTAACCACTGCTAATATTTGACATTTCACCCCAACCATCGTTCGTCAAGACTTTATTTTCATTACAAGTATTTAATATGTACTAATCTTCTAATACGTAAAAGGCTTTTAAATTTAATTTATGACAATGAAAATAAAAAAATGTCTTTTTTTTGTTAAGTTAGAAATCACCATTTTTAGACTTATTAGTTTGTTGTGCATCAAACTTAATTCAGATATCTGTAACTTTATCACGTATTGGGCTAATAAATATTAAATTCACATAAAAGTATTATTTTTAAGTATTCTTTTGTAATTTATTTAATTTTCGGATCTACTAAATAAATAACATCTCTAAAGAATTCAAGTCTAAAGTTTAGTTTAAATTTTATTACTGCGATCCGATATTCACAAGCTATTTGACTATTATTTTATCATTTCTTTTTAAAAAAAATTATAAAGTTTGACTTTTTATTTTAAAAAAAAATTTAAACGTAATGATAACGAGCTAAAATTTGACTGTAGTTGTCCTAATCAAACGAAAATTATCGCAGCGTTTAAATAAAATCTCAACAAAATCACTATTAATAAAAAAAAATCGATAGAAATATAAATCGTACCTAGATAGATATCGGTCGCAAACGAGTCGCAATCCGCGCTAGCGCTGCAAGAGGCAGCTGCTCGGCCTGAGCACTAATTTACGACTGAAGCTCTAGAGAACGACAAGGGCGGGCGGGCGACCGCCAGGTTACCTAGGGATGGGAATATCGTATTCCGAGTACTGAGAGCGCAGTAGTGATGTTTCCGTCACGTACTTACTTCGTAACATTATTTCTTGTGGTCCCCGGAGTTGTTTTAATATATCAAGAATTTAATTTTTTCTTAATAAAATAAAATAAAATCCATTTCCGAATAGAATGAAATAACAGTATCCGATGTATTTCTTCATAAATATTGACATGAAGTAATACAAATGTTTTAATGAAACTTTTAGGTTATAGTATAAATTCTCGACTTGCACTAAAAACTATATGAAAGGGAAACTAGCACCTTATTGGCGACAGATGTTAAATTATCAGATTACGCATTATTCTTAGTGTCCTGCTATTTTCTAAAATATATATAAAGCTCTAAATAATAAGACTTTGAATTTTTAACGTAAAGAGTGCTCTGTTTTATATAACTTTAACCCACCATACCTTTCACATCAGTGCCAGTGATTTTATTATCGCTCATTATTACTACCTATATAAGGTCCCTACTAACAAACTCTTAGTTTCACAAACTCGTCGAAGTTTGACAGGCACGAGATCTTTAGACATAAACAAAAACTAATCGCACTGTAACACGTATTCGAACGGTAACGGTGTACTAAAGACGATACTTTAATTATAAACTAAAATTTATTAATACCATAGAATACTAATTAAATTTTCTGTAAAACTAAAAAGTGCAGAAAGTTTATTCTAGCCTAGGGCAGTTTCTTAGAAGCGTCCCTATCATGGACACGCACCCTGGGCAACTTTAACAAGTTGTTTGCAGTTCGCGTAAGATTTTCTTGCTCAGAGCATCAAACTAAGTGGGAACTGAAAGCATTGTAAGAGTAAAGGGAAGAAAATTGTATTTCTAACATACAAATAACCTATCAATATAGGTTAAAACAATTCTCGAAAGAAATTTTTTGTTGAGTGATAAACGAACGTTTAATAGATATGTACTGATAGGACATCTGTCAGGCTTAATGGGAAAGAAAATTTTGATGATTTTCAGCGGAATCTAAGGCCAGATCTGCCGCTGAAGTCTGAGAATTCATGAACTTCTATTTCTGCCTCTTTTTGGCCTTTATCATTAATGTAATGTTCGGGTAAAAGTAAAATTTTGATGAAGATAGGGAAGCTCGACCATCATCGGGATTAAGCTGCCCGTGTAACCGCTCAGGCGATAGTGCGAGTGTATGTGAACATGTTTCCGTAACCCCGTCGGTAAACGCGACAAAGACAAAGACATTGTAAAAAACCGATAATCCACACATCCATAGGCATACAGACGGATACACGCATACATAGGCAATTCCTCATAATAATAAAAGGTTACAACTCCTATGGATTAGACTATTATTTTGTAGACATCAGTTATTATATCTTGAAATACAAAGGAAACTATAACTTGTAAAACCTTTAAAGAAAATGGAACCGACGTCGTTATGCGTGAATTTTTTATGGGGTAAATTCTAAAAATGGCCACACACTATTAGTAATTTAGCTGGGCATCGTTTTCAAATGAGAATTAGAAATGTGAGCTCGCCGACCAATGCAAGTTGCAGCAGTGACATGACTAACTTAAATATTCAGAACCTGTAATTAGAATTTTTTATTGCACGGTTTGGTCTTTTGACGTCAAATTACAATTTAACGATTTTTCGCGTTACTGGCTAGAATTTCAATATTATATGAACGAGATACGCCATCGATGACTTTTCAGTTGCATTTTTGTGATCGAAAATTCTCTTTTACATCATTTAAAAGAACTTTTACTGCCTAGCCTAAATAAGCCAAAAAGGCAAATTTGAAGACGTTCAGAAATACGCTGATGAACTAAAAGCTATAAAATAATAACGAAGATCCTTGATCCTCGTCGGCACTCTTCTGATAAATCAAGGATATACATAAGACCTACAATTGAGACGCCGGGACGCATCGTAACGTGAGTAAATTCTTTAATGATCAGACTTCTGTAACTGGCAATATACGCCGTGGCGTGGCGCGAACCACTTATGTCCGGAAATATCAAATAATCACACGAGCACAGAAGCTCGCCCAGCGAGAATAACCCACTTTTATATGTCACCGTTTATACAGTGATAGAGCACTTAGCACGTAGAAACTCCTGGTGCTACCTACAAACATAGTAAAAGTCTACGGTAAAATAAAACCATTGCGTTTCACGACTAAAAACTTTTAGACTTTCAAACTGAGTTCTGGCAAGCCAACCCGCCATTTGTTTTTTCATCCCTATTCAGATCGGCCTTTACCTTTTTGCCTTTTTTTTCCTTTTGCCTAGGAAACCAATTACAAGTTTATTCTGTTTCCTTTTCTTTTACTCTAATATGTTATTTGAAATCTTAACATCACATTATAACATATATATACCATAGGTATAAGATATTATTTGTTCAGAATTCTAAATAGATCGAAACTTTAGTGTATTAATGTAGTATTAAAAAAATACGTACGTTTAAACTATACCCGTTTTGTGATCCGCAGTAACAAAACAATAAGGATTGTAACCCAAAACAATCGAAAGTATTTAAAATTGGAAACATGCAAATATTGCTACATTAAAAAAAATCTGTAAAATATAAAACAAAACGATCAAAGATTAGAATCTAGATTCACAGTTAGGTTACATATTCCAAGTAAATTCGTAAAACACCAATGTTCAACACATTGGTAACAACACACAATAAATATGTATAAGGACAAGATTCACCCGTCCACTTCAACTACATTGACATCTTACAAGCGGAAATCGTCGTTTGCGCTACACAACATACAATACATCTAGTGGCTGAGAGGCAATCAGTATGCTCGCCCCCTCTGCATTCACCAAAACAACCAAAGTAAGATGCATTTTATCTCTTACATAAGCTATTTTTTTACTAGTTTTAGCGAGCTTGTATATAACGTAACTTAGCTTACCCAATTAATACGACAAACCCTAACGTTTAATGACATACTTATTATGGTCAGTCTATTAAGTCCAATTAGAATGAGTCGCGTTACCCTTACTCTCTTTTGTTATACGATAAGTTTTGTTTCAAAGTGATCAATCGCCGGTATATATCTACTAGTCAATTTTAGTTATAACATTGTATTCTCTTTCCTTATAATTGTATCTTATTATCCTATCATTGACCGTTGTACACTTTGAAGACGACGCTAATTTTTAATCTAAACAACTATTACAATTTGTATATTCTTTTATATATCGAGTAACTGATAAGCGCCGAAATAAATATAAATAAAACACACGCGTGCGTGACGAGTTACTAAACATCTTATCGTTTTATCATTGATAACTTTAATAAATGTAAAAATCGTCGGTTCATTACAAAACGAGCTACCAAAATAATAAAATTAATATAACGCGATCACAAAACAGATAGGTTAGGTAGTCAATTCACTTAAAACATTTTCGCACATTGGTCGCTCATTGTTCGTAATTTAAACGTAATTCATAAACAAGGATTACTTTATTTATGATTATAATAAGCTTTCGGCTATTGCACATTAATTTTCACTGTGTCAAATTACTCGTTCACCCTTTAGCGCAATTACCTTAATAAAGGTGTTAAAATTTTTTCGCTTCACATATTAATACTTAGATATAAAGTGTTGTCATCGCTTTAACACACCACCTAGCAGCTCATGACCTCTAAACGACTTAACAGATTCTGTTCATGCCGTTTTAATTCGCATTCTTCCCCGAAATGTCGTAAGGGTAGATTATTTTTAGTTAAAAACTTCTAAGCATAATAAATAAAAGGTCCCATGACAACCGTAAAAACGTCTTTTGGCCAAAGATTGACCGTAATATTCCGCTGTGGATTCACAAACCTCGTGTCCATTGACACTTAACCGGTTTTTTAAGTTAATCGAAAGCGTTCTATAATCTAAACTATGCCGTAAAGTTTTCATATATCGATTTTTTTTTTGTATTTAAAAAGAAAACTCTGCATAAACAAAAACAAAAGATAGGTGCACCGTTATAGCAAAAGGTTGATCACTTGCGATATTAAAATATTATAAAATTCTTATTTAGGTCATTCATGTACTTGTGTACGTGCTCATTATCTCAACGCTGCAATACTTCAATAATCGATCATAGGCAACAATCATTGACCCAAAACAATATCTGCATCAAGTATAAATAAAAGGAAACGATCAAAATAAGATGTAGGTCTGAACGACATAAGCGAGCGCACACAGAACACATAGCTTCTGATTAAGTTGATTATAGACCTAAATGTAGGAAATAAATATGGAAGACTTACCCACCCTCAATAAATGACACTTTTTTGGCATGTATTTTTGACTTTGTTTTGTCGCAGAGAGCAAGAAGGATGACAATATGTATGTAAAAACGTGTCGCGGCGGTAGAAAACTAGTAAAAGAATTTTATAACTAATACATTATTCATTCATTAACACAAGCTGGTAAGCAGTAAAAATTGCAAACGGTGCAACGGTCACAAATTGTTGTTATTCGCGTCACCGCATACATCCGTTCTTATTCGGAAAAAAATATTGATGTACCAACGTGTCCCTTAGCGGTGTTACATCGTTAAAGGTACAGTCGCTTGAACGTTTCGTACGTTTTGAGTCAACGACGCAGACACGATAGCCATTAGGATGCAGTTTTAAATACGTTTGTGAGAAAAAAGTCGGTTAGTGGTCAGAGCACGTAGACGATTTGTTGCTTATTTCTATTATCCCGATTTTTGTGCTCTTCGTTTCTTAATTGGTGGTAAGGGGCGGAGTTCGCGGACAAGGCAATAATTTTAAATTGGAACACCGCAAACTGTTGTGATTGTACTGTAAATACTTGAAATTAAGGTTGCATTTTTATGCAATATTGTGCAAAATATGAAGCATCATCATCATAGCAGACAAATGTATGAAGTAAGTATGTAAGTATGAAACTTATTAAAAATGTTGATTTTTATTTTATTGGCCTATTGACCAAATTCAAACTACTTAAATTTTAATTCAGTTTTGCGCAACTAACTGTAATTCTAATTATTTCGAAACGTTTTTATTATTTACTAATATATAGCGCTAGTGAAAATAGGCTTAAATTATTTGAATGAACATACACATGTCTCTTTTTTTTATAAGTGAATATTAAATTTGAATATCTTTGTTGTCATACAATCACTGCGCCGAGGAAAATGTTTGTTACTTGAATTTTGTTCCATAATTCATAAAATATCTTCAGGCGAGACGTGTATGATCTTTTTTACATTCGAATTTTAAAAATCTTGTTGGTTGACTGATTGAATTTACATTCGCCCTTTATCTCTGCTAAATTTTGCACGAATTTTCTTACATTGAAGAATTTTAAACCACTAATTTTTTTAACTTATCATCAGCTTGTTTACACCAGATATATGCTTTCCCCTATGCCAGATGTTGTCAAACAGCGGCCTGCCTTCGATATTTGTGCAACCCGCGAAACTACGTAAATATTACATACATATTTCGATGAAAAAATACTTTATAGGAAACCACAAATATATTCAGTTGCTTTAAAATCAAAAAGTTATTCTGAAAAAACTATAATGGAAAGGTGTTATAACAGCTCATATAAAAAGGAAATAGATACATTGTGTCAACTACTCGGTCCATGTGTGTGTGGCATGTATGAATACTTCACATTGTCCTATTTGGCCCTTGGATAGATAAGTGCGACAACCACTGCCCTATGCCATCCAACATTTATGGCAAGATTCTTATGATAGAAAAAATTAACTTGAGTAAAACATAGGAAGATGCAAAACATTTCAATATACATAGTTAAGGCAAGTTAAGGTCTATCGAGTTGGTAACAATAAAAAAATATTTACAAATTTCTTATGTACAAACTGATTTAGTAGGAAGCAGTGTTTAATAATTAATAATTTGATAAATTTCAATACAAGTACACAGTTTAAAAAGTTTCATTAAGAATTGCTTTTGCCAATGTCCTATGTTTGAACTTTTGTAGTTTTTTAATAAGAAATATAACTTATGGCCAGATCAGTAACTTTATAGCGTTAAAAAAGGTTTTACTGAAAGTAAAATTGTCTTATAAATAACTGGAATGTTAATAAATAAGAGAAAAGTATAAAATCGATTATGTAATGCCTACATTAAGTGAGACTTAAAAAACGTATTGCACATCTTGTATGTTATTATATAAGTTGAAAGCAAAGCTTTGGTACAAAATTTATCATTATAATACTGAAAAGCATTTATCTCAATTAATACTGCAAAAGGCATAATGTCGCTCAATACAAACTTTAACCCCCACTTAAGATATCTAGAAGATGAATTCAGTTAAAATCTTCTACACTGCTACATAGTTCTAGACAAACATTTTCAAATAAGTGTGCAGAAGACATAACATTTCTTCATACAAATTGCAAACACGTACTTTGGATAGATGATCAATTTTGTCAATTCTAAATACCCATTTCCATTCATAAATAAAAACAAAAATTGTGTGATTGACTCACTAATGATATATTAATGTACAAGTGAATACTACTCGACCTATCAACATGAAATTGCATGTAGGTGTAAGTTTCTATATAAGCGAGCTCTAAGAAAGGTTCATGTTTATAATTTTAAGTACCTAGGTTCAGAAGTTTTGTTTGTGCATTCTTATATAAATCATTCCATCAGTTTACTTTTTTATTTTTACTGTATTATATTTAGTTTATTTACTCTGTTATATTTAGATGACCGTGAAATAATGCCATTTATTACATTCTAAGGTTGTCTTCAGTAATATTATTACAATAATATATTTTATGTACACTATGGTTTTAAAATATTCATAATAACATAAATACTTTTGTTATAAACAATAATAATTAATAAAGATATTTAACAATTAAAATTTACTTTAATACCTTTACGAGAGGTTTTTGCTTTTATATATTTGGAACATTGGAAATGACAATGGAAATATAGGTAAGTCTGATTTTTTTTTAAAAACATCATATGCACATTTTAAATGTAGCCACAATGCTTTGCATGTTTGAAATGCACATAATATTATGTCTGGTGCCTTGAACTGAACTAAGATCCATGTGACGCTTGGTCTTAAATTTCATACATAAATTGTATTTATCCATAGATATGTATCTTAGGTATAAGTTTTTGTTTCTTCTTAATTTAATGTCTGATTAGCATTAATCTAGTGCAGTGATAGAATTCAGTACTGGATTACATCTAGAAAACTATAAACTCATGCTAGAATATTCTACGTGGGTTTACATTTCTCCAGTTGTAATCCAGTGCTGAATTAGGTCGACGTACTGGAATAATGTAAACTGAAGGTGAACATATGACAAAGACAACCTCACGATGTTTATATACCCTTTATGTATGTAACCATGAATTGTTATTTAATAAATAAAAGGTTAATCAAAATCGACATTTTATACATAAAAGAGTTTAAAGGAGCTAATTGACGAAAAAAATGTCATTTAGTAAACATTCGTCCCAAATTACTAAGCCTCAATAGGTACATCCTTCAACGAATATAACAATATCGATCTGGTTAGCAATTCGTAGTTGACACATTTCGAAATTCAACATATTGCAAAAACGTGTAAATTGATGAAAATTTCATGTATATATCGATTTAAAATCAACAAGGCAAGGAAATGAAAAGCTCTACCTAGTTATATTATGTAGTTGGTACCATGCACGTAGCACTAAAATATGGAGGATGCAAATTCGAAACTATCAAAAAACTCGTCGAAACGTTATATATCAAATTTTGTTTGAACTAAAGCCTTTAATATAACATTTTAGAAAGAATTATGAGCAATCTTAGTGATAAAACTTATCAAATATGTAGAAATATACATTTTTTATATTCGAGTCTATTGCTCTATACTGGTGTTGATGTAGCTCAAAATAATACTTACCACACTGAAGACTGACATATTACACTTGTGAAACAAAAAGTTGAAAATAAATAATAAGACTAATAACAATTCATACAGTTTTTAAACAGGATTTATTTAAGTTTCACTGTTTTTTTCCACAAAACAATAACACTATGCGCAATCACTCCCGCACAACCACTGTGAAGTTATTGACAATCAAATCAAAACCACCAACATTATGAAATAATTATTTCGGAAATCATTATAAAACAACAAGAAATAAAATAATAGAATTCAAAAAAGTAAAACACAATTTTTCGTATATTATTAAAAAGTTCGCCTTCGACACTTTTTTAGACTCCCGACACCAAGTCGCGACCACGCATGTCCTTAACTTGGTATTGATTTTTTTATCCCGTTCTTAACAAAATAGTCGACATTCAAAATATATCTAATTTTTTATTGTTCTTTTTTAATTTAACACATTTACTATTCTAAGTAAGGTTTATTTTAATAGACCTATCCACTGAAAATAATATTTTTTGTCCTAGACTTAAAAAATAAGTAAACTGCCGTAAAATTTAAAAGAAATAAACTATTTAAAGGTTTTCGAAATAATTTATAGCTTTGTTTTAAATAAACAACCGTAACTTCGAAATATTTTGCGTTTTAATTCCACGTGTATAAAAATAATTTTTCGTTCAAAAATCAGAATGTTCTACAACATCTGTATCAAAGAGTACAAAACGGTACGAAAGTGTCATCTTAAATCATGAGTTAATATTCGTTTTTCGTTATTATACCAAGCCGAACTGACTGATGCTGAATCTGAATTCTGATTGTGATCGCCCGCTTAACTTGGTATTGATATTAAATATGTGAATAATGAATAGTGACAAAGTCTTTATTTAATATAAACAAGTGATAAAATAATAATGCAATCAATAAGAATAGCGAAGAAAACACTTGCGATGGCAGTTGTTTTAAGTATAATATGGTTTTTGTTTTTTTGGAGTCACATTGGAATTTTAAGGTACAGTAGTAAACGTATCTTGCAGTGCTAATTCTTTTAATATTGAATGAAAACGAGACCTGAGTTTCGGATAAACTTAGGTTTTTTAAGTTCATGTGTTGGTTATGATGGATATGTATAAGCTATCCAACAGCTATACTTCGACCAATGTACGAGAATAGATTTGGTAGCTTTTATTTTGGAACGTGCTTAAATTATCTACTCAGTGATCAACGATCTAGCTAGATTGTCGTGGACAACATCTATTCAATCCTTAGCTTTACATAAAAACTAAATTTATAATCTTTTAAAAGTAAAGATAAATGTTTTTATTAAAAAATGCCAACTCATCTACCATTAGGTGAATATTTGCTAATGCACATTTGTAAACTAAAATATGTATAAAATCAATCATATAAGTATTTAATTCTAGGAATATTGAATAACACAACTACATGTTACTTTTCAGTTTTGACAATGTTGGTTCCAAAGCTATTCCGTTGGCAGTTAAAAACAAACTATGTACCGTGAATTATGCTGACCACCGATCTAATATTAACAACAACAATACTTTAAAGATGATCTACTTTGTTACACCTACTTATCCAAGGCCGGAACAGGTCCCAGAACTGACAAGGCTCGCTCACACTTTAATGCATGTACCCCGCATCCATTGGATCATAGCCGATGACCAACCAATATGTTCTGATGTGGTCTTAAATATTCTCAGGTAAATTGTTATGCTTATTTCATTTCATTTTTAATATGAAATATTTTAAGTATATTTTAGTTTAGGATAAATCTTGTTACATTCAGTCCCACAAGTTATTTATAGATTGAAAAGTATAAGGTGAATTATATATCTATGTAAAAGATGCAACATTGTTACAGGTTTGTGTTATCATTTAACTGGTTTAGTACTATGTGTACAATTTTTAATTATCATTATTTGTCAAGGCTGTTTAAAATGCACGATATGTTAATCTGTTATAAGCCCGCCTGTAAAAAATGGTTGTTTTGAAGTCTTAAATTCGATAGAACTAGTGATTGTAGAAGTCAATAATTGTTTTATATGTATTTAGTTTTTGTAATGCTCTCCAAAATGTAAAGTTTACTACTTTGTTAGGATGACTGGATTTAATTGTTAAAATTTGAATGAATAATTTCTGATAGTACTTGATTATGTTATTTTTTATCAATTTCAGGCGTACAAATCTACCATTCACACATATATCTAGTCCAAAACCTTTTCTCTACAAAGGAACTAACTTCCCCCGTGGTGTGTCTAATCGTCGTGCTGCTCTCGCCTGGCTTCAAGAAAATGTTTCACAAGGCATTCTTTATTTTGGTGATGATGACAACACAGTTGACTTAGATTTGTTTGATGAGATACGAAATACAAAGAAAGTATCCATGTTTCCTGTTGGACTTATTGGCGGATATGGAGTGTCATCGCCAGTTGTTAAAAATGGAAAGGTAATTGTTTGAATATGTTTATAGCTTTGTTTATATTATAATAGGATTAGTTACCTTTGTCATTTTTGAGTCACCTGCTAACACACATCCATGCATCTAGGCTTCCGCAGTTGTAATACTATTTTTTTTTTAAAATACTACCAATTGCAGGTGGCAGGATTTTTCGACTCGTGGCCAGGATCAAGAACTTTCCCTGTGGACATGGCAGGTTTCGCCGTCAATATTAAATTTCTAAAACCGTCAGCTTCGATGCCTTATATTGCCGGTCATGAAGAAGACAAATTTTTGGTCAGTTTGGATTTGAAAATGGAAGATATTGAACCGTTAGCAGACAATTGTACGAAAATCCTCGTCTGGCATACGAAGACTGCTAAATATAAGAAGCCCACAGTGAAGATTAATTTGAAACAATTTGACGGAGAACCCAAATTCCAAAACTTTGTTAATCTACTCAAAGAGACATCAAGGCTCGGTATGGCAAGTATAGAATCAAATAATGGAACCAAACCTTATATAATTCGCGATCGTAAAAGCTATGAAACTCTTACTGGTCTACAATAGATGATTTCAACAATAATGTATGCATTATTAGCTACTGAAATTTTAGAATCTCATAAATTTTGATTTTTTGTGTACACTATATATAAAAAATATGAACATGGTAATTGCAGATTGATTACCATATAATGCATGACATATTTTGTATGTACTTGAGTTTTTATGTTGCTGAAATATATAACCTAAAATGACTCCGATATCCTGACTCGGTGAAAATTCACATATTAGTACAATCATATACATAACATTATGAGTACATTTTGAAGTATCCGATGTTAGTTATTAGTTTTGTTCATTAATTATTTCGTTGTATTATAATTGTTTAGTCGGGCTGTGATATAGTTTGGACGTCGATCTTAGTTTGAGCTATGATTTGGACCTTAGATATAATATGTTGAGTTCTTGTGCATAATATCGGAATGAAATTGAAAATATGTTTTTGCTGTCAAGTACATTTTTTTTAATCACATTTATTTTATATTTATTTACGTTTATGATTTTTTCATTTTAATTATTTTTATGACGTTAATACACTACTTTTTTATTTTGATTTTTTTACATTGATTTCTTCACGGAACATGCTGGAAATTTACTTCTATACACATACTTTACATTAAATGTTGCTAAAACCTTTCAATCACCTATTCTATAAGGATTTTTAGTAGCCCGTTAGAATGAACAACAATTTTATATGCTGTGGGAAAATCCCTTATATGTCCTTTGACATTAGTTTTGACGCAAATTAAATTACATTATCGTCAAAACATCGTATTAGATGTTTACAGTATATCCGTCGCGAGCGTAGCTGCATGAAGGTCCCTTGCGTCTCCGCGTCTTTCTTAACCTGCGACGCTTTAATCGTGAACATTATTAACAAGTAAACATCACTTCTATATAATTACTAACTCGAATCAACTGTAGATTTGATTGTATGAACAAATATAATTTTATAAACAAGTTATTTTCTTCGATAAATCTATGATATTATTTTAATACGTTTTAATACATATTTATAATTGTTATTGGTTTTCGCATTGGTTTTTGTATTTATATAGTTTGTGTTACATGTACGTATGTTGAGAATCACTTACGTCCAAAAAAAATTGTATTAAATATTAATGAATAGTTGTAATAAATGGAGTGATATGGTTTTGTAGAACTAAGTAGAATTTTTAAATAGTTTATTACATTAGAGTTATACGTATATGATTTAACCAAAACATTGATATAGTTTTTTGATTTAGAGTCAGAAAATAAGAGCGCATCGGTGCCGATTTTGTTAAGAGCTTGACCGAAGAGCAACGAAATCTACTGTCAGGTTCAATTCTCGCCCTCTCGGAGCGGTTCGGTGTCGGTGGTGGGCCATACCCGGATCATCCTCTGTAAGCAACAAACATGCGATCTTCACGTATAGACCATGATATTCAACTACGTAAAGTCAATCAATTCGCCGTATTCCAGTGATTGAGTAAGACCTAGTCACCCCTGACATGAGTGGGCTGTTAATTTAGAGTGAAATTTGGTGACTCACAAATGGACAGATGTAAAAATAATTTGGAATGCAATAATTGATAGCCAAAAAAATTAAGAAATATTTGTTTTGATTAAGAATGATAACTTGTGACATCGCATGCTCGTGTAAGGGAGCTCTTACAATATGCTGTAGTGATAACTGAATGCCCCAATTTTAAATACTATATATATTGCTAAAAAAAACTGTTGTATAGTGAACTAGCTTTGGTCAAATTTATTTTACGCTCACCTTAGTCTCTTCTGAGTATTCCGAGTGAAATATTTCATTCATTTATTTCTGTTATTGCGTACAACACTTCATAGATAACGATTCACTTGAAATATTGTTGTTAGTCGTATTATAAAAAATGTTGTAGGTTTTTAGAATATAGTAATAATTTTAATAGCACACAGATTACGTTACAGCTTTTCGTCAAATTGAAGTTAGCAACGGTTTGCCAAAAAAAAAACAAATGTAATAAGTAAAAAATATTTATTTTACCACTTTAACTAAGCTTTACGCTTGTGCTGGTCCACGACAATAATCAAATTACGAGATTCGAACTCGACCGCGGTGATTGGAAATCTGGACCTTTGACCATTAGACTATTGTCGTTTGAAGCAAAGTTACGGTAAGTGATTTTATAGCCTGTCATTTCATGCAACTATGCATAAGTACTTTAAATACCAAAAACAAAAAAAAATCAGATACCATGCATTGACTAGAGTAAGGCCTTCGTTATAAATACTAGATGTGTAGGCGAACTTGAAATGCTTCTCGCTCTCACGTATATATTCGCCTCTTGGCAAATTGATATTGCATTGGTAACTTCAGATTGATTAAAAGGTCCGTACCACATGATAACACCAATTTAGTATTAAAAAATATATTATGTATGTGCCTCGAATTATTTCATACAATAGTTTGAACACAGAACTTTTTGTTTATTGTATTACAATTGTAAAAACTTAAGCTCGCTATTTATTGTTTTGGTAGATTAATTTTCTTTTACAATATTTCGTAAACAGAATGGTTGTTTTAGTGTAATTTTAATTGATACGAAATAATTGTATGTTAAGAAACGACAGAAATTATTTGTTCTCTTCTATTATGTGTTATAATATGGCATAAAGATTTATATCTTAGAGATATATATTGTACAATATTGACGAGAAATAAAAGCCACCGGCGCCTGTTGTCACATTAAAAAACTCTCAATATTGTCATTAACAATGCAAAGTTACATTTCGAAAAACAACTCGCTATTAGATGTCAAACTACAACACTCCAACTATAGATTATGTATAGTTACACATATATTTTTCTTATCATAGAATAATAATTATATTATACACAAGATGGCGTTAGTCGTAAATAAACTTAACGCTATTAATATTCCTCATTCCAAATGTGCCGCATTTTTATATATTTATGTAAACCCATAGGTTCCCAAAGACAGACTGTGATTATATGTAAATATTTATATACATGAATATTATATATTGTATAATAGAATAATATTTGTTGTAAATAACAAAATAGTATATGAGACAGTCGAAGATATCTATGATAATATACAAAGCCTCGCTATACAATAGCATTGTCAATATATATTGAAAATTATTGCCTTTATCCATAGTCCAAATGTACATCATTTACTATTTACTAGACAGCGTACTTACCATGTATTGCGATTAATGTTATACAATATTGTATAATTATTTTTAATACAAGATAACTTACAACAACCGCTTCGCTAGTCAAACTGTCTGTTAAAAAAATAAAGTGTGTAAAAATATTGTTTGTTGTTTTTTATTTTTCAAATATTCCCCTATCGTAAATTTTAACTGTATTTTCTCCGAATTAAATTTACCTTCACTTTGTCACACACCTTCATCTGTTCGAGAAATTTTAAAAAGTAAAAACGTTTTCACTTCACGTATGTATCTATGGTATTAGTACAATGGTGAAAAGATAATTATTTCTGTCCAGCAATGTTATAATACTCAATAAGTTGACATCGTCTTTACTCATAGTTTGACCCCAATTCAAATCCCCAGGATAGTAATTTTATTATTTCTCTGTGGTGGTCTTAGTTATTTTTAAGTCCTATTGATTAAACTGATAGAGTGGAGGCCACGGTTGGGGAGCAGAAGTGTGGGGCGTCCTCACTCCACGTGGGCGGACGACTTGGTGCGAACGGCAGGAAGTCGTTGGATGCGGAAGGAGGACCGCATACTGTGGAAGGCATTGGGAAATGACTATGTCCAGCAGTGGGCAGACAAGGGCTGATTATGATGACTACTTGTCATTAATAACTTACACGGGGATTCAAAATTTATTGAAGTGGAAGAAAAAGTAATGTTTAAATTTAATTGTTTTATTTATTTATTGCTTATGAGATATTTAATACATTTATGTAGATAGTTAACAGTAAGATTAAGTTTTATTTAACGTACAAGTTGACACGTTTTAGTTTATACATTCAATAGATTTACAAAAATAACACATTTAGATATACAAGTAGTCTTTTTGGTTTAAGTTTTACGTCTAAATTGTGCGGAATTGATTTTAATAAATTGAACTAGTTACAGTATATTTCAACATTCATATAAAGAGTAAATTATATACGTAAGTACACAATTTATATTTGTCATTAATATTATATTAAAGGCAATGTTCAGTTCACAATAAATTATGTGGAGTATAATGTTATTAATTTATAATTTAAATATAATATATTTTGACACGGAGAGATTGATTGTCGTTCACTACACATGTAATAGATATAAAATATTCTAGTAATACAATTTATTTGTTTATAACTTTGTCAAGTTCGGCCCTGTACGCCGGTAGCTCCACGTCGTCCCAGTGGAGGGTGACTTTATCAAAAAACCTGGAATCGAAAATGGATAAGTAGGAATTATTTTGCTCATTGAATTAATGTCGCCATACTTTCAACTATTACACGCTCTTATTGCTTTATAATGTAAAATATTAGGTAAAAGGTTACCTTGTCTGGACTTCCGATAGAACTATCTTTTCAGTCTCGTTGAGTCCACTCTCCAATAATTCGATAGTGTCAACCATTTGTTCGACATTGAAGAAGCCGCAGACATTAACGTCGATGCCGGGTTGATTTAACGTGAACCAGGACGCGATGCGAGCCAACTCCACATTCTTACTCTGGACAATAGAAAATACAAGCTTACAAAAAAATACTTATTTGCGCACTAAAACAAATATACATACATAGTTTTGTGAACTTCAAATACAAGAGATATAAATTTCATATTCTCACTCTTCAGACCATACTCGCCGATGCTGTTTTGACCTTAATCTGTATTAAATTGTAAAATTTATGGATAAATACTTTGCAGTAACTAGAGGCTCGTTTGCAGATAGCCTTAATATCATCGCTGGCCGGATGCCATGGCTGTGGTCCTTTGTTGGAGAGCAGGCCCATCCCAGTAGCAGCCGCGTTGATCACACCTACACCTTTACTCTGAACAAGATAAGAATAACAGATTATTATCGCTAATAATACAATAAGATTAGGTTACTTCATTATAGACAAAAATGACGTGATCTCACCTTAAAATAATTAGTGTAGTTTTGTAAACGATTGTCAAAGAGCGTAGACTTTGCATATGACAGTACTGTAGATATTTTAACTTCAGAATCTTCGACGATATCTTTAATCAGATCGATATCGTAGTCGGCTATCCCGATGTACCGCGCTTTACCGTCACGCACCGCCCTTTCCAGTACAGGCAGAGTCTCTTTGAGGACTATTGATATATCGGGCGCAAAGGTCACGTCATGAACCTGGAAAGATACGATGAACTTGTATTAATTCGTTATGAACATAGAAGAAATAGAAACACTAGGATTTATGTGAGCTAAAGAAAGCAAACGTAAACTATTCAATTTTTTTTATTGAATTGAGATGTCATCAATGTGTTATTTGTATCAGAAAAGACCATCGATGTCTCGTAATAAAATTTACATATTGATTACTTAAGCGCTATAATAATTTGACATATTTAAGATGCAACTAGACTTTATTAGCAAATATGTAGTACTTTGTATACTTCTCAAAGTCTTAAAAAAATATGTATAACTGATGATTATCGTAATAAATTCGAATTTGGAACAGCCACATATTATATGGAAAAGCGCATAGATTACTTATGTTTTTTTTTCCCCGTGAATGGAGTCTCGGGCGACAGTGTACTAATATAGAATAAATAGTCGCTTGCTGGCGATGATAGATTGATGGAACTATATTAATAGTAGTTGCGCACTCGGAGATGACGACCCTCAATGAGATCAATGTGAAGGTAAGTGGCACGAATAATGTGTCAGTAGATATTCACTTGGTGCAAGGCCTCGTTGCAATGTATGCTCTAACTGACAAGACTATTCCATTCCATGCATATTTATTGCCAATTGTCATATATACACTTAAATACATCGTGGCAATATTTGGGGATGCCATCACCATCATATCACGTTCACGTCGCCCACTGATAGGCGTAATGGCCACTAATGAACAGATCATAAGAACTACGAGACATTCCATCAAAATTAGGGAATGTATAAAAAAATCAAGGTTAGATAAAAATTTAACCATTTTAAATTGGGACATTGAGACGTGGCGACAAAATTAGTTAAAATCGTCTTTGAACCCTGACCTGAATGAGATCGACGTAATCCAAACCGAGCAGAGCTAGTGTATTGTCCACGCTCACTTCGGTCTTCTCAGCTGAAAAGTCAAACATTTTTTCTGGTTCTTTTTCGTAACGTCCAACTTTACTGCCGACGAAAAACGAACTCCTCGGCACATCTTCAAGTGCCTACAAAACAAAAACAAAAAAACGATTAAAATTCACTATGTAATGAATTCACAATACATCTAATTTGGCATACATTCATAATATGAAAATTACCACAAAAATATTCTCTAATATGTAACTAATTGTAATTCACGAAGAAATCGTCATCTTTATATAACAGTAGTAAAATATACCTTTTCAATTCCGGTTAGGCGATGTAACACACAGGGTTCCCTTAATCAATTCTTTCTGGCTTTTCTATATAACTTCTATGAGCAATTGTCTACTCAATTACTAAGCTAATTTTAGCAAGAAATCAAGCAATCTTTGAAGCCACATAGGCTTCTACAATTCTGCATAATAATAAAAATGCTGTAACTATGACTTGATCTTATATAGCGTGATGTTATGCTTGCCAAAAAAGTGCACTAGTTTAGTCGAGTAAATAATTTTTAAATTTTTACAACATAGTATAATTATCAAATTAATATTTATTGTTTCTTATGTACTTATCTGGATTGATATGAAACTGATTAAGTGGCCAATAGACCTTCGATAAGATTATTTATTTAACAATTTCTCATTAAATTCTTTATTTAAAGTTCTTAGGGTGGGACTACACGAAACGAACCGAGCAAAAGCCGAGCGGCCATACTCGCGGTGTCAAATGTGAATTTACAATATTTTTACAATAATCACTATCCTCAAACATAGTTCATCAAAGTTCGATCTTAATCGAACTTGGATAATGTCGAGTACGGTACGGTTCGATCAAGCGCTTAACAACTGCGCCATCGACGCTCACTTAAGTCCCTTAAGTCAATGCTACTAGTAAATTACTGTTTAATTTATATAAGCAATTTACCTACTGATAAATATTATTAACATGTTTCTTCGCAAAAAGCTTTTCACTTTGAATTTGGAATTAAATAAATAATACGATCATTGAAATAAGAATACGTTGAATATAATCATTTTAATGTTAACTGATTTATTTAGATGTGTAAAACGAAATCCTAACAATTTGAATGGTCAAAACAAACTATATCGGAGTATATGAGGCAGACATATTAATAAGAAACGTGTCTTGATGGCCATTGTTTTAATAGTAATAGCTAGGACCTTTTAAAATTACATATGACTCAATAGATCGTTTCCTTATCCTAAGTAAACTTTGAAGCTTTTTACCTATAACTACACGACTGTGTTTCTATCTCTGTGCATTAAAAAGCATTCAATGCATATATAAAGTAACAAACCTTAAAAGAGGCACTTGACCACGAACGAATGTCTATCAGACTTTGAACTGAAAATCACACAAGTGTTGAAAAAAATTTATCACTCTAGGTAAAATCTAAAAAAAGGCATTTTATAAAATAATGTATCAATTGTGCTTGTAACATACGCGATGTTTTAATATCGGTTAAACAGATGACCCGAGTCGCATCGCATCATAACCGTCATTTTATTATTAACCTTCACTCAATGAAAAGGGTTCGTTGATTTAATAAGACAACTATCAGAGTAAGAGTGGTTTGATGATCTATTTTTAGTCTACATCGTGGTATTATTAACGAATTAAATAAAAACTATCGCATTATAAACACATAAAAGACGTTCAGTCATAACTTAACACAACCTGGTATTTACGTATCACACAGGTAAAACAGAATATTTTTTTTTAAATGTAGTATTGTTCGTAAAAATATTTCGTATCCCACAAAATACATAACCTGATTTTCAACGATTTACGTTTTTATTAATTTCTAAGGATTAAATTGAAGTGGTCACTTTTAGTTCAATATCGATTTATAGGTAATATATGTGAATAAATGCAGAATGTGTCACGTAAATTTCTTGATTATTTAGTATTTGATTAGCAGTGTTTATGCTAAATGATCGCTGGTCAGACATCCGACTTTAATCGTCAGAGAAGATGCACAGACTGCGGATATAAACGTATAATATACGCAGAGGGATTTAATAATACTAGCTTCACAAATTCACATATGCACGTATTGCATCATCTTTATCTTATCTGATATCCATTATATTAAATGTTTTAGCGTTTGACGCAACGAGACCAAGCACAGAGCACAGGACAGAGTGAGCTGGCGGCGTATTGTCGATGCCTGCTGTCCCACTACTGTCGATCTTCCGAAACTACAAGGCTAACTGGTATTTTACGTGTACGTTGGACACAGACTTGCACCACTCTGCAACGCGGTAAAAAATCCAAGCAACCATAATAAGTTTAATTATTATTTTTCGTCCGATATGTGAACCTTTTATTTACCTTTCCTATAGTCCTCTCGGAACTGCCTTGGCCGTACCATGGCCCAGTCTCTAAGTAATTCACGCCTCGGTTCAGCGACTCTTTTATAAGCTCAACGCTCCTTTTTTCATCATACAATCTAAAAAAACATACCAACGTAATGTACCTTCAAAACAAGAATATTGGAGATAAATTCCGTAGAAATTTATACCAAAGAAACAAGTATTTTATGTGAAGATAAAAAAATCTTATGACATCGTTATGAATAAAATTTAAGATCACTTTAAACATGCCATCGCCTCGAAGTAAAAAGTTCATAGTAAGGAATGCTTGGCAAAGGAAAATGGTTTAAATAATTGTAAAGCTAATTCACAGTTCGAGTACCAAATATAATGTAGGTCGCTTCAACATAACTTTAATCATTACATTGCCCCTCAAACATATGTATTTATTTTTAATACATCGCTATGCGCAGCTTTATCTCCGTTCCTTTTATTAGTCTAATTATGACGTTGGTAATTAGTTATCGATTGTGGGTATATGAAAAGTGTGTGTGCATATAGTAAAAACGGAAGCCTACACAGAAAGCGGGAGGTTATAGAGCATGCGCATTCTGCAAATATCAAACACGAACAAAAATAATAATTGTTTTAAGAGAAACGTATATTTTTCCTTTTCTCTTACCCGTATATGTTACTGAATGCTGCCCCTCCAAGCCCGATATGGGAAACCTTCATCCCAGTATTGCCGAGTTCGTTATACTTCATGTTTATTTATGCGTTTACACAGTAAAATATTTTTCTTTACGCACAAACCACTACTACCTCGGCCCGCTGTCGACTGATTGGATTGGACCGGCTGCGAATGTTAAATATCCACAACTACAATGTCATTTACGTACTACTATCGTATTGAACATTGATAAATATAAAGATCTGTTCACTCTGTAATGGCGCACTTTCTGAACCAACGTAAAACGCGCCACACCGCGACTGTCATCTGTTCATATAAACTTTTAGTACTTAAAAAAAAAAAACAAATGAAATGATTGCCCTAACATTATCAGTAGTATTGTTTTTTTTATAATAAAATAGAGATGTTGATATCACAATATTTAACATTTACGATGTAATAATTTTTAGGACCTATTTTGCAAATATAGGTAATTAACGAATAAAAAATTGTTATGTTTAGTGACATCGATTAAAGGGATTTTTTTTTAATTACACATGTAATAATTAAGTAGGAGTAATTAAAAAGCAATTTTGATTATCCCTTTAATAAGAGATCGTTTATTTATTTACTTGAAGTCTTATTTGTTTATTTTTAAGGAGGCTAAAGACGGAGATAACAATAAAACGGTTATAAAACCAAAGTTCTTATAAAAATCCATACGATATACGTCTGTTGGACAGAAATAAAAATTATTCAAAACACTAAATCACACATAGAGAAATGTAACCATCACTTTATTCTTATTTACGGTCGTCTGAACTGTGTTAATTTACTAATTATTATTTAAACTACAAGCAAATAACACAACATTCTACTGCTAGCGGAGAATAAGGGTCACTTCATACAAAGTAATGCCAACACGCTCACTAGCGCCACCGACTATGCCATTCAAAACTTTCGTAAGGCGCCAAACTTAAATGGGTTTATTATTGATTGTAGATTAAAAAAATCTTTAATGTATATTTCTGGGTTCTATCTTTTTCCTTTGTGTAAATTTTTGTTTGTTGTTCTTTTATAATGCATGTTGTGTTTGTTTATAAGAGAAGTTATCTGTTTTTGTAATAAGTTTCTTGTATTGATAAGTTGATATACCTTTGTAAAATAAACAAAGTTTTAGGCAAGTTGCATAATATTTATTTTTCTATTAAGTAATCCTTTATACACTTCGACAGAAACAACATATAAGAAAGAATAAACCAAAAAGGTCATTATCACACACAAAATGCGTCCGTATCTGTATATTTGATTTCACAACAAAAACAAAAGCGTTTATTATTTATTACGCACTGAAATGTCTTTCTCATAAACACAGTCACGGCCACAAGGGATATACGAAAAACAACACAGCACTGAACTTTAACTTGAACTAAAAATAAATATAACCTCGTGTTAATTTATCTACATTGAAAACTTTAGCATGAAACTGAATAAAATGTCAAATCAAACGAGTAGAAACATTCAATAGTAAAGAAAGTCGCCATCTTGTAAAACATTGATGATCATCTGTTTCAGTTGTTTGTAAAGCGTTGTCTCACTCTTGCCGATCGACCATTTTCCGCGACCTGGCTTGTGAGCGACCCGGTGGGGTAGCGGATTAGGTCTTAAGACCCGATCTCGCGATTCTCGGTTTACAACTGTAACTTGTCATCTTTCTGTCACTGTCATTTTTCATCTTAAAAGTTTTGAAATGTCAACTGTCAAACGTTTAAAAGATATTTACTTTTATTATTACTTACTGATAAAATTCAGATTAATACAGTACATTTAGGTTACACATGGTTTTCTATGAACGATTCAATATAGTCCTTCTTTACATAGGTATACCAACTATCAACTTATCAATACAAGAAACGACATTATTACAAAAACAGATAACTTCTCTTATAAACATACACAACATGCATTTAAAAAAAAACAACAAATATTTTCACAAAAGAAAAAGAAAGAACCCACTAATAAATATTTAATAACATTTTTAACATAAACCCATTTAAATTTGGCGCCATATGATAGTATCGAATGCGTGTGGGCATTTCTTTTGCATGAAGTCCTTTCCTCCGCTAGGAGTAGAGCACAGAACAAATCTACTCCTAGTAATCAATATAAAATGATCAAGCATTCAACATATTATTCCCTTGTCTTAAAACAGGCTTACGTACAAAAACATTTCATAACCTACAAAAGATCAGGAATGTCCAAGCGAATGCAGTCCATATTGATCAATAATAGATTTCAAGAGTATGATTTTCTTAACAATAAATTCTCGATTCACATTAAAATATTAATATATAATTTAAGATAAAATCAAAAAGATCTTAGTTAACAAAACTGACGTTAAAAACTGTAACATATTTCTGAACGTTCAACATCAGTATTGCCAGACAGAGCAATAAAGTTTGACATTTAAATTGGTACTTCTTTCTTAAATAGTTCGGCTTTTGTAATAAAGTAAAAATTTACTAATCTTTTACAAATAATAAAACAAAAAATTGAACAATGCTCGTTCTTTCGTTTAATTCTGACAGCAATGTGACGTTTCAGTTTCTGTTAGAATACTGGTATCCCTTCCATACCTCCCAATTCCGTAATGACAAATCTCACACTTATCTTGACCGTCAGCCGACGTACGCTCCGCACGCTAGCGGAGGTTAAACTTATAAATTAATATTTTGACTGCGATATAAAATTAAAATTTGAAATACATGTGATATTCTCATAAAATGTAATACTGATTTATTAATATACTTGGAATATATAAAAAGGTATGTATTTAACATGAACACAAGAAGCAATAAAGTGAATTGTTTACATGTTTACAAGTTTTCTAAAGATTTTTGGGGGAGACAAATAGTGGGCTGTGCGCAGTCTAATCACTTTACTAATTTTCTTTACACAGATAATTGTATGTACAAATAGGTTTTATAGTTATTAGTCTTTTATTCACGCCTAAGTAACTTTGAAAATGCACTACAAACATTTCAAATTTCGAATGCATTTCGATAACTTAACGTCTCTGCCATTTGAATTTTGAATCATATCTCGTGTTAAAACTTGTGTTATTGAGGACGAGAAAGCTTTATGCTTTCGAAGTTCCTTTTTGTAGTATGATTAGATACTTAAATATTGAATAAAAAAAAATTGTATACAAAAGATTTACTTTTTATTTTTAATATTTGCTTATTACCGAATGAAAAAAAAGTCTCGATGATTAAAAATGATTTATTTAATATGTATATAACACAAAAATACAAACATACAGTATGGATTTTATTTTATGTCAGTACACATTTCTCAAATCACATCAAATATAATAAAAAAAAAACTGTCTCTTGCATTTTATGCATATTTAAATGATTTAAAAAAGTTTTTTTATAAGCAACAATGGTACTTGTTTTTTTATTCTATTCTTGAAAAATCTCAATTGCCATTGTTTTCTCATAGTTATCTCAAATGTAATCAACTACTAGATATATGTCTTTTAAATTTTATTATTTATGTACTTTTTTTGTATATAAAGTAATATGTAATATTTTATTGGTAAATTTAGTAATTATTCAAATACTATATACTATAGCTACAGCTAGTTCATTGAGTGCTATGAATTCAAGATTTTTAATCTAACTTTTTTTTTTTAATTTAAATTGAAACTATTAAATGGTATACCTTAGTACTCAACAATGTGAGTAGAAATATTAGTTAGTAATGAAATTTTTCTCTAAAGAAGAAAAAAAATAACAACTAAACATAACCCAGTTTAATTTCAAACAAGATGCAAGAGATCATCTCATAGTTCCCAAGACATGTACCGGTTTAATATTCAAAAATTGATCAAAAAATCATATTTTATATTATAATATATAGATATAATAATCATATTAAATAATTATAAAGTGTTAAGCAAAAATTATAATTATATTTATTTTTCAGAGAACAATGAGGACCAGAGTGCCCCGTTGCAGACCGTTCTCCACTCGAATACTGGCCATCTTCTTGCTGTTGCTGGGTCTGGCTCTCTACTGCTTCTATTATAATGCTACACCATCAGGATACAATAAGCCAAGTAAGTGATATATTTTGTATACAGGTATATACAGGTTGCTGTACCAATCATCATCAGGGCATGTCGAAGCTGCAGTGAGAAGACTGTCGACGTATATTTGTATTATGTCTATAATTTGTATTTGATGTATAACATACGCTGCGAATAAATTCTCATGATAAAAACACATATTTTAGAAATTCCATTATAGAAAAAAAAAAATAACAGAAAAAAAAGCATCATAAGATCGTTACGCTATTATTTGGCGTAAATAAATCTTAACATAGAAAGTTGTTTTGCAATCTATGTTAAAAAAAAATATAAAAATGCCCTACAAACTCTTTTATGCCAGTTTCACACGAGGGCCGCAGAGTAGCATAGAATAGCGCGCTTGTTATTTGAACGCACATTTCGATACAGAACAGTACTATTTGTCAGTAAGGCAAATACTCGTACTGCTCTATCTACTGCTCCGCGTCAATGTTTTAAACTAGCGTAAGATAAATCGATAGGAGGAGGTGACATGATATCATGTATGCTGGTGACTAAATACTGGAACAATCGATGTAATATGTTACTGTTGTAATCCATGACAAAGCATATAAATAATCATTAAAGATAAAGTAACTAAGTTTCCTTAAAAGACAATAGCATAGAATACCAAAAATAGCTTCTTACGATCCATAAACTTACATTAATTTGCATAGTTTTTAAATAAAAATGATAAATAATTGAACGTAGATTAACAGCTTATCAACAATTTATTTGATAATTCTAAGTCGTCAGTTTTCGCAATTTAACAGTAACATATAAACATCGTAATGAAAAAAAAAACACTGACAAAAATTTCGATTACAAACGTGCTAAAACACATTAATCAAAAGATTAATTTAATCATAATAAACTACGGGAAACAGTTTTAACAGAATTTAATGAATTCCAACCGCAATAACTGGATAATTCCGCAGAATTTTGCTGAATTCATAGTAAAGGTCTGCTTTGGAAATGGGAAATAAAATATTAAATATGATTATGTAAAATAATTTTGTACAATTTGTTAATTTTCAACATAAATTCGCGCATCAATTGTTGGACTATTAAAAACGTTTTAATTATTAGCGATAGTACATTAATAATTGCAAAAAAAAACATGATTATTGCAATTAAAATAACACGATTGTGAACCGTGATACACGAAAGACGCGTAAAATTACAAAATATCATTAAAAGTATACTAAACATCTTTAACATCAAATACAAACAAAGATTTAAAAGTGGAGATAATTGCAATGAGGCGCGCCACACATTTTGTTGTATAAAACGGATTCACTGTTTACGTAATCCTCACTATTTCCCATCGACGTTAAACAATATAACAAATCTATCAAAATCTGTATCTCTATTAATTGAAAGGGTTATGGGTGTAAATGAGTATATTAAGGGAAGTTTGAAAGTAGCGTCAGTGATAGAAATATCTCGAAATAAAAGGTCGTCGTGGTATGGACATGTTATGCGAAAAAACGACGAGCACATAAACAAGAAGGTGATGAAATAGAAATGATGGCTATAACGGTAGAGGGAGACAGAAAAAGTTGCGGATGGATTGTGTGAAAGATATGTGTGAATGTAAGAAGTGTGCGAGTTCAGATATGACGGCTGACAGATGTATGGAAGAGTAGTACATACTGTGCTTACCCTCCATAGGGAATAGGGCAGGTTGAAGATGATTTAAGTTGAATGGCTTGATCGAAATTAAACCTAATTAATCACAAGCTTAGCTCCGAAACAGACAATTAGGTCTCTACATATATATTATATGTGTTTAATTACATGTATTGCTTCACACATAATATATTTCAATTAACACGTGTTTAAACCGATATTAAAGGAGGTAAGTTCATTAATTATGTGTAAGCATGGTATAGAGTTTCATCTCGTTTAATGAATAACGTTAAGAACTCGAGCTGAGCGAGTTAGGAGTTGCAATTCTCGAATACGAGGCCCAACTTATTATTGTCAAGACATATGCAGAAAATTAATTTCGTTAAGACCAATCAGAACTAAAGAACAGGTTTATATGAGTTTCTGGTTTTCTCTTCCTTTACAAACTTTAAGTAGTTAAAAATTTTGTGACTACATTGTTTGCTATCGTCGAATAATTCTGATTATATCAATCGGTGAATACAATAAAGAAAGAAGTAAATGTGTATCGAAATTAAACTATTAAAACTTTCGTGAGACATTTCAATGAACAACTAATGAAAACGGCTTAACTCAAGTGTAGATCGGTGTAGGTACCGACTAGTTTCGGACCCGACGGGGGTCCTTCATCAGGGTGAGTGAACTATAGGGGGCTGTACTCGCGGTCGCCGCGCGCCTGGCACTGACCTCGAGTACCGCCCTATATTTCACTCAGCCTGATGAAGGACCCCCCGACCGGTCCGAAACTAGTCGGTACACCGATCTACATGTGAGTTAATCCGTTTTTTATTGGAACCTTAGAGTATCGAAATATAAAAATATTAATATTTGAAAGCAGAAGACTATTTAATCCCACAAGACTAAAAGTAAGTTATTATATACATGAAATTATTAAAGTAAACGTGAATCGTGAATAAAAGTATTATTTTCTACGTATAAAGTGAAACATACACACATACACACATACATACGTACAATACTATGTATATTTTTTTTAATTCCTGGTATTTCTTGAAGATTATACTTCTATGTCTTTCATGTAATCATTGTAATGTGTTGTGAATAAAAACATGTAAAAAATACGAGTCTCGTCGACAAGATAAAAGATCAAATTACTCGACGGCTTTATACAGCAGTTATGAGTTTTATTTGTATTCCATTTGCACTTCTTGTAATAAAGAATATTGTTTACGGTTCCTTTAGAGAAAACTTTGGTACAACTTCACTGACTCGATTGGGTACGGACACAAATGATTAAACCAAGTTGTTTTAATCAAAGAGTGAAAGAACTTTTCAATCGTTGCGTTCATAAAATAGAAGGTGTAGATTACGTTTTGTTTATTAATTACTATGGTAACATAAGGGGTTGAAGTTCTAATGTTTTTAATTGTCACATAGAAAATGATTAAGATATTATAAAAACGAAAGGGACATCCATTGCTTGTTACGCGCTTACGTCATAACGTACGTTCATGTAACGTACCAAAGCGTCCGTTCGCGGTGTCCCACCTTAAATACTACAGTCGTTTGAACATTTGTACGTATTGAGTTGAAGACGCGGTCACAATAGCTTAGCAAGTATGTGAGAAAAAAAGTCGGTCAGTAGCAAAGGAGGTAGACAACTAATTGCTTTTTACTATTAGCCCGGTTTTTGTGATCCTCATTTGTTAATTTGTGAGAAGAGGAGGAGTTTGCGAACAAGGCTGTCGTAATATTTGTTTATTATTACTATTATACCATATCTATTCCGAATCGAGATTCAGGGCAACTTTTAAAAGTAAATAAAACGTAGCGAAATCTCCGTAAACTTCTAATTTGTTGACCGCACTATAAAATAGCTTTAAATAATTTGATTCATTCAGACATCAATTTCTTTTTATAAATTGACGATCAAATTAATAACATAAAAAGGTATGGTGTGTAAATAATATAAATTGCAAAAGTACGGCGGCAAGCTTTGCAAATGGTATTAAAATAAATCTATTCATTTCTCTCTGAACGTTATAATATTTTTCTCAATATCAATTAAGAAAAGCGAAAAGCTCAGTTAATTAAAGTTCAAGTCAATAATTTATTTACACTTGGAGAAAAGTCGACGTCAAGATGCTTAATTTTTTTTTTAAATACGCCCATGCTTTCAGCTTCCTGTCTACGTTCACTAGATAAATAAAGTTCGTTTTTGTGTCGTACTGTGCAAAACCTAACGTACGCATCAAAGGAGATAGATTGTTAGTAGATTTATAGTTTGCTTTGAAACTTGATACGGTCTCGGTCTTTTGTACGCTTATATAAAATCTTCTTACGTTTATAAAATCTGCTTTTTGAATACCTTGCAACATAATATGGAAACATTTTTAAATATCGCGGTATTTCTTCTCAGAGACGCTTTTATCGTCACAAATGTTCTAAACACTGAAGTCGGGGTATTGGGATAGTTGTTTGTTGAAATATATCTCCAGTTTTGTTTTATGAATCTGTATGTAATTTTGCATATATGTAGAATATAATCTGATAGAATACATTATCTATTTATTTGTCTCACGCGGACGGAGTCGCGGTCGACAATTAGTCATAGTATAATGTCCACAAGACAATAAAGTTTATCACACCACCACCACTCATATGAAGCATTAACATTTAATATTAAGCGGAATACCGGTCAAGCACTAGCTTATTCACCGTAAAAAAAATGAAAATATTCTTACTTACACAAAGCAATAAGAAAAAGAAGTGTAACAGTAGATCTTTTTCCTAGTGACGGATTACACATTACTAATATCGCTAGATCTGAATTTAGTAATATATTTAGTAGTAAATAAAAACTTATTGTATTTGAGACCGAAATATCAAAGATGTTCATCGTCACTTGTTCTTTTCCGTACGAGGGATCGGCGCAATATTACTCTAATATACTCTTCAACATAACCTACAACATTCAAATTAAATACTTTATTGTCGAATATTCAAATACGGTTATTGTATCAATTATAATACAAACGAAAATGCTTTCGTCGTTCCTTTGTCAAAGAGGTTTCCTACAAAATCTAAATTATTGTAGTACGATAAATTGCTCTAAATCAAAGAACAAATTCAAAGTAATTTGAAGTGACAGTATGATTTTATTTTACAAAATGTTGAATATCTCTCGAAGAGAATTAGCATCGATTGGTACAGTTTGTTCATCGTTTAGGAACAATTAGCATGGCCTGTCGATGAATTGTTGTGAGAATTTATTTTACTTATAATAGAGAATTAAGTTTTCATTACATATTTGCAATCAGGTGAACTTATGGAACGAGGAGAAACCTAAATTCAACTTAATTTTTTTACTGTTATAGCATATTTTATATTGTACTCTTCGTATAATAGTCGATGTCAATCATGCTTTCAGGTTAATAGTGGCTATTGACGTACGTAACCACAGAATTATCGTGAATTACGTAAATGACAGATGAATTGTATTCTGCCTTACTGTTTTAAGCGTCGTGTCATCAAGATATTCGACTATGAACTTCCAGTTAATTTGCCTGTTTCGATATTTGACCTGACACGATTGACGCATTTGAAATTTTAATTGGAGCCGCAGTCAACGACCGAGCACTATTTCACATCGGCAGCGAGCTTTATTATTAATCTCCTGCGTGAATAGTTCCCTGAGAGCGACAGATTGACGTTCAAAGATGGGTTATGTGATTGAACTTTACTTCGGTTCCGGGGACGGATGTTATTTACATCCACTGGATCGTTATTTATTGTCAAATGAATTCTTATTTACATTATAGGATATTCAACAAAATGAGTTTATGCTTTAAGTTTGTTATCTTATACATTACTACCACTTAGTGCGGACGGTGAGAAGTCGTTGGAAGCGAAAGACGGAGGACCGGATACTGCCGACAGTGGGAAATCTAAAAAATCTAAATAACAAAATCTTAACCTTGTCAACTATATATTAGACATTATTAATGCCATATTTACGACAAAGTTCCTATAGCTAATAATATTTAATTTATAAGTAAAAGTAAAATGGTTCGAAAGTGTTATAAGCGAAAGAAAACACGTCGATATGTTCTTAGAAAGATTGGCGGCTAAGCCACAACAAGATAATGTTTCTCGTATGAAGAAAGAAAGCGGTGAAACTACAGCGGCCAGCAAAACTCAAACATATTCCTAGGACAGTCATTTATACTATTATAAACAAATAAACATTTTTAACTTTGTTCTCTAGGATCTCAGCAACTACGCTACATATTTGAATATTTGTAGTAACGAAACCTACAATACATCATGATTTAGGCTTTATATTATAACGCTATTAAACTTAAGAGGTGGGTACATTGAAATAAACTATTATGCGGGAAATAGACGAAAATACAAGTCAATAGCAGCAACTTTTATAAGTAAATTTTCAGAAAGCATTTTTTTTTCATAAATTTTGTTAAAACCTTAGTCTTATATAATTACATGCCGGTGAAGTCGCATGGGAACAGATAGTATATTATACTGCTAATTTATTTTAATGTTCATAATTTAACGTATGGAAAATTTAAAACCGCATATTAAATGTGACTAATGGGCTATTGATGTGAAGGAGATTATACATGGTAATACTGCGACGTAAATAGCTCGTATTGAATTTCAGAAACTAGTCTACTTACTATTAACTATTGTTACGTATTAATAAAATCTAAATATACTCATTGTACTTTAGTGTTTAACATTAGCACTATACAATTTGTAATTATATTCAGTATATCGTAAAAATAATTGTTCCCAAATTCAACTATTGTATTTTAATTATTACAACATGAAAATTACAAAATCACATGACGGTTATACCATCAAATTTATTATTTTTATTTATCAGAGATTCGATTTTAATAACAAGGAGTATTTATTACTTAATCGTTACGGCTATTTAATGGTCACTTAAAGTCACCTATTAATTCTAAAGGTCTTTTTAAACGACGCCTTGGTAAGAGAATTAACACTTTTTTTTAATAAGTAGTTAACATCCTGACTGCATGACTTATTGTCCCGGACATTGTGAGTATTATCGAAAAGATATAGTGCTCACGACAATCTCACCTCTGCCGATTAAACATAAATAAAGCATCACTAAACGTCTGTGGGTAATGCAGACTTCATGGCCGACACACGGTCAATTCGCTATTCTGGTGAAAACACGTGATCGCTCATATGTCACCTTATACTGAAAATGTGTTTTTGCGTATACTAAATCGATTTGCAATGCCCTCATGTGTAAAGGATTTTAAAGCTGAGCGAGAATTACTTTTCACGTATATGTTGCGTAAGGCGTTTGTTGACCATAATTATACTAGAACCAAAACCATTTGTACCGAGGGCCCAATGGTTTAGAACTCTACGAAATAAATGAGCTGGTATCTAACTTCCTACAGTCTACTTAAAATTTAGTATTCGATAATAAAAAAGCTGTAGACCTTGATAAAATAATATTCAAGATTTAAATTTATTGATTCATTTATTTATTGTCAGTGTTGAAGATTAATTCGGTCTACAATTTTCTGATACTTCATACTTCATAGTCAGCTTGGTCAAGTTATAAGCTACCGAAGTGTGCGTTGTGTCGGTGACATACAATAAAATGTTCGACGTTGGAATCGTTCAAACGTTAGTTTTTAACGGACCGTCAACTCTCTATCGCTGGCAGACAGCTGTAAAAGTTGCATACGCTCTCTGAATCGTTGTTTTTCTATTTTCATGTACCCACACGCCGACATATTTGTCTAACATTGGAAAAACATTGTGCCCATTTTCGACGCCGTAAATGTCTTTTTATTTTTGTTAAAAAAAATAACAGACAACAATAAAACTAAGTCGATATCTATGTACAAAAATTTATCGACTGAAGTTGCTTAAATTCTTATATTTATTTAGCTGTTTAAAAGTTACACCAATTCACACCGAAAGGACTAAAACACGTGTTATTATAACCACCGGTTGTTACCCAAGTGACAATATTCTTGTATCGATAAAAAGAAGATACGATTTAAATGACATCTTACTTAATCAGTCAAAGATAGCTTTAGATAGTCATAGGACTATAAGAGGTCACATCTCTACTACTGAATACCGCAGTAACTTTTCAGTTTATTGAATTACATGTATAAATAAAAACAATTGCATTTGCGAAATTTTTTGATAGCGCTTATCAGAATCTGTAGCGTTTTTAGCTTCTGAGGCTTTGCTGGCGTTATGTTCGTTTTAATATTATCTCACATACAGAAGGTCTTATAACTCAGCATTCGATTAAATACTGCTTTAATATTTTATCAATTGTTTTCACTGAAGACTACACAAGTGTAACCAAGTGGGATAGCTAGAGATTATAGATTTCTTATTATGCACGATACTTTTTTTTTCTACCCTTGGGACAAGGGTGGTTATGTCGGGCTTGCACCGACTAAATACCCACGATGGCCGCCGACTGCGAAGATAAGGGGCCGCGGAATCTCCAGTTGGAACACAACCGCCGCCCCTAAAACGGTTTGCAAAATTTTTGCATCGCCACTCTAGCTACTTCTCGGGGCTGCAAAAAGGGGTGATTAAGGCCTAAACCTAACCACCCACAACCCTAAATTTCCCTATTTTTACGATAGAGTAGCTCTACTTATTGACGGGCCCCTGTTAGAAGCACCAGGACCGTGCGTTGCGACCGTGCAAAGCGTTGTCTCCGTGCGGGATTTGATTTGTCCCGAGATCGCTCAGCAGTTTCCTTTTTTACCATTACGGTTTAACAATCTTCTCCATCTTAGAAGCTCTTTGTTTCAGACAATTATTTTTTTGCTACATGATATATATTAACAAAGCTTTAGAACCTTGTTTCTGCCCTCAGTTTCATATGCATGCAATTATACCCACGTATACTTCAAATTGACGGTCTGCGATCAAAGCATAGCATACATCATGTTTTTATATCGATTAACGTTTTATAAAAAGAAAGTGTTTTCATAAAGTGTGACCTAAATCGTCCTTTAACGTTTTAATATTCCATTACTACAAATATCATATGTCTAAGTCCGCGATTTCGCTCGTCCAAAGTTACAAATTTGTGCATAAATTACTGTACTAAAATAGATTTGCAAACATAGGCTTTGTGAGCACGTTAGTTTAGACTTTTAGCGGATTAGCAAGTCTAATATATTTTCTATATTTATCTGGTAATTTTAATTCTTCTTACGACTTATCGTTATTTAAATTTAAATTAAATTAATGTTAAAAATATTAACGCAATGTTATTTTAAAAGTTCGGTTATACAAAAACTAAAAAGAGAATGTAACTGCTGGGCGATTTATTTGAAAAGGCACGTTCGCGCGGCAACCAGGACACATTGGAACTACGAAAGTGGCAACATTGGGCGACCGCGTACATTGTTTGATAACTGGGGACACTAAAATCGATGAGTTTTAGAGTCGGGAACTGCGTAATTGTTAACTATGAACACGTAAGGCGCTTGCTATGCTGTGCGCTAATTGGAAATTTTATTGGTCGTCCAATTACAATATATCGATATAACGACTCAGCGATTGTATTTACTTTCTATTTTATAAAATTCTATTTATATAAAAACTTTTTGCATTATACTTTTTATTCCACTCTGCCGTATTTGTGATCGTATTCAAAACACTAGTTCATATAATTAACCTATTCGTTTGCTTTTCTCAGACTTTCGCAAAACGCGTTTCTGATCCATTTATAGCGATCGCTTCCCGTAAAGTTTAGTTAACCGTTCAAAAGCAGTCGTTTTGCGATTCAAATAGTTTTCACATGTTTTAAACTTTTTGCGTAGTAAAATTTTTGACTTAAATCGTATCACATCGGATTTTTATTAAAACAGCCTATGAGGATATGCAAATGTATTTTCGTACCACTCGTTTTTGTAATTTTAATTTTATAAGGCTTAATTGACATTAATTAATGGATGACCTGCACTTAACGAAGTAGAGCGCAGGCATTTATAATTTTCGCGGGTACCTAAGTATCATATGTACGCAGTGCTTGCAAGGACGAGGTCGAGCCATTGTACTCGCTCTTAAAGGAGATCCGATCTATTCGAGCGATTTTATCTTCCACACAAAACAATCGTAACTAGTTTCTACTGTTAACACTATTGTATATACCTAACATAGTTATCTTTCTCGATCTGTATACCAGAAAAAGAGACAAAAAATATGTTTTAACACACACACATTAGTATGGAGTCTAGTAACGTTAACTCTTAATTGTGACGTGAGTTAAATAAGATTTTATATTTTGCGGCTCTGAAGGAAACGAATATTTAATAAACTTTAAATAAATACGTGCAATCATTACACATAGGTAAATATTCAATCGCTGTTTTTTGCCAAGTTATGATCGTTTGTATAGTATAGTAGGAAATATACCGGCAGTGGAGTGAACACTGTGAAGTCGTGAGAACGCGGAGGCGCCACCGCTAAGGGGTCTTATGGAAACAGGTTTGGCGAGTTCGTCGCTCAAATATGTTCTATACTCTGACTCAATTAATGACGTCAACGCTTATTGTCCATTTCGGCAAACGATGTTTCTATTTCTTTATGGGCTATCAATATTTTTATTAAAGTATGAAAGTGCTTTGGCTAGAAATGTCATTTATCAAATTTACTGTTCGGATTGCATTGACTATTACGGTTAGGAAAGATTATTTTCCGTCTTAAACCATCATCAACATTTCTGTGTCCACCACAGTACGTAGAGTGTCACCGTATGACGTTTTCGTCTTCCAAATCGAATTTCCTTCTGTTATCTCGGTTGTTACTCCCTTCTCAATCATGTCATCTTTTATGCAAGACATCCGTCTGTTCATAGTCTTATCCATAATATGTGCTTGCATTCGAAAAGTTCACCTACCAATTTTATAACATGGTTATACTATTTCAAACTTTCGCTTCTCAGTTTCTTTAAAACTGGTAGTTACTTCTTTCATTTTTCATAATATGTATCAAAATTGATATTTGAAAAATTAGTACTAAAAGGACTAAAGTCGTTACGATATTATATGATTTCCACACTAAAGTATTTTATTGTATAACGAAGAATGAAAGTAAAAGGGAGCGGCGTTAGGTTGCTTCGTGTGTGGGATGTTTGTTCTAATAAAACCATTAGCGGCCCCTAAACGGTACGAAAGGAAAAACGTCAAGTTTTAACTGATAGCGAGATAAATGAACAAAGAAAAACTTTCTCCGTAACTCTGCTGCACGTTTTTTTTTATTTACAATTTTTATTTTAAATGTACTTAATGTTACTGACTTTTGCACACAGAGTTGTTAAATGTGGACTAAAGCGAACAGTTAGCGTAGATTGTTTATATACAATCTATGCTAAGTGATTCCCTTAACGACCACATATAGCCTATAAGGACATCATCGAGATTTGATAATTTCTCAATTGTACATAATTTGAAATTCGAACATAAACAGATTTTTGTGAACCAAAATCGCACGCACCTTCGACATTAACTGCGTCGAATTTGACGTTCAACTGTTCACGTAATATCCTGAAAAAGGATAGTTAAATCGGTTCTTGTATTTATTTAATGTTGTTCTGCTTTCATTACATTCTCTCATAAAATGTTCCGTACATTTTTTTGTTTAATAAAGTAAGAAACATTCATATAGACGAGGGCAGACTGAAGGAATGCTGCAGCGAATGCTTATCCTATTGAAAATGCCGCGCGAGCCCAACGCTATCTATTGTCGAGTGTGAGACTCTCACTAGTCGTTACGGTGGAGCTCGAGATTGCAATTTATGACATAGCATCTTTATATTACCGCTATTCAATACAGAACTATTCGAGGTTGGTTATGCTTGGCCGGATTTTTCTTAACAGACGTGCAATTATTTTGAGTCGCGTATATTTTGATATTAAGGAAGAAATAAAAAAAAGTGTTTTACTTATTAACACTTACTAAGATGACTACGATAATCATATTTAAAGGTGTTCTAAATCAAGACTGATGTATAAATATGTTTAAAAAAATAACCTTACTAATACATGGAGTTGCATTACATTTTCATTGAAAAGTGTTCCTTTTTTATATTTAATAATTGAATAATTCCTCAATGGCAATAATTGTTTAGGTTTGGATTTTCCATATTGTTTGATTTGATAAATATTAATGCGATACTAGTACTCCTAAGTGGGTGTGTGAGGAGGACAATTTAATAGTCATATTCGGTATTCTATTTGTAACTGCAATATATGAAATAATTCATCATCATCGTCAGCTCACTATACGTCTCCACCGAGGTGCTTAGGGCCTCGCTTTGGAGCGTACCTATTAGGGGCGACTAGGCCATAGTCAACCACGCTGGTCCAGTGCGTGTTGGTTGACTTCACACATATCTTTGAATTTCTTCGCCGAT
>JAODUI010000025.1:3565913-3587655 GCA_027563995.1 Papilio gigon
AGATGAGCCCCCGATGGGCTCGAAACTAGTCGGTACTGACACCGAGTTACACGTGAGTTAGGCCGTTTTATAAGTAGCATAGACTAGATGACGTCATAGTTTTAATATATATGCTGGACGTTACATCTCGATTCGACCGGAGATCATCTGTAATATATAAATATGAATCACGGAATGTGTTGCTAAGCTCAAATCTCGAGAGTAGCTGTACAGCTTTCGCTCATTCTTTTTTTAGAATACACCTGGAAGTACTAAGATTGTTATTACGGGCAGAAAAAATTAAAAAATTGCCTGATATAGTCTAAAAATAACACTTTTCCGTACTCCTATACAATAGATTAGTAATGATACTTAAAAGTAAATTTGAACTTTAATCCAATACCATAAAGTTTAAGTTTTAGTGAAGAGGTTCATTGATGGCAAAACAATTGAGTGACGTTAGGCGGCACGAAGTTCACTGGGTTAATAAAATTTTCATCATCATCAGCCCTTATCTGCACAGTGCTTATAGGCCATTCCCAATGCCTTGCAAAGTATGCTGTCCTCCAACTTCCCCACCCAAGGACTTCCCGTCAAATTACATCACTAACTAGTTAGTTACATTAGTTAATGTCGTATACTTTGGAAAAGAATGATCTCTCCTACATTCGATTCCTATCTATTACACAACAAAATGTCTTGTAAGTTATAATCTTGTTATATTATTAAAATATATAGTAAATACTTTGTAGAATTAAAAAACTAACTTGCAACATTATTGATGTCTTGATATTGTTTCAAAAGAAGTGACTTTTGTTTCTCAGCTAAGCATTGTATACACCAAGCCTTTAATAACGCGCTCTCTATACAGTCAGCACTTTTAACACTCTTTTGTGCATTTCCAATCTTAAATATTTCCGTCGTCAAATCGATATCACAGTACTTGGTCATCTAGAAACGAAAATTATAGGCATGCATTATAAAACATCTTTTTTATAATTCAACAACTTAGTTCGCGTATTGAAGTCTCGGTATACGACGTAGGTATGTGGGATTTACTTGTAAAACACATCACACGTTAGTGTCATAAATATTATGTCAGTCAGATTATATATGTTGAGCTGTACACACGTCTTTTTCGTAAACAACAAAATCTATACCAAAAGAACATTGTTCTTTTAGATAAAAAGTTGTCGAAGCTCTTCCAAACTATCCTCTATCTATGTTAAATTTTACCCTGATCTATTACGCGTTTTTTGGGTAACAAACATCTATCTAAATTTTCACAAGTAAGAAGTTAAAATTAACCATACCAAGTATTTGATGTCAGGAACTTTTTCATCACTATATATTAACCATTCATTTAATGTTAAATCCGTACAATTCGTTTTTAAATCTACATTTAAACAACGTTTTAAATACACGTATAAAGTCTTCACACACAGTACGTTGATGTTTAATGAGCCTTTAGCTATTAATTAAATACACATTGCTTTGTATCTGGATTAACATAATCACAATATTGTCTATTTCATTAAGCAATTGTGTTATAATTATTATTGTTGCTACTATGATGGCATTGGGGAAGACCTTTTTCTAGCAGTGAGCAGACAAAGGCTGCTCTTGTTGGGTACTTAAACCTATAGTTTGTTATACATAAAATGCTCTGGTTTATTAAAACAAAATAGGAGTATTTTATTAAATGGCAAAGACAAAGATGAAAGGCGCTGGTTATATATTTAAAAATTAATTAAATATGATATAATAAGCGAAGTTCGTTTCACACATTAATTATATCTCGTCGTGACGCCTTAATAAACAGACGCCAAGAAAAGCTTCTTAACTTCGTAACTTGCTGAGTTACCTCCGCCTTGGAACAATAAGATAACCAATAGTTTTACTGCAAAATGTATTTAACGTAAAGACCAAAGCGTTGCAAATTGCAAGACGATGCAACAAGTGATTTAAAACTCAACTATTAATTATAAATTTTTAAATGTACCTACTTATAAATTAGTTATTTAAAATTAATTTCAATTCAAGATTATTCACTATGTAAAGAAGACTATACAATACTTTTTTCTCTCATATGATATGTGCATGAATGTGTTTTCAAGTAAAAAAAAAAACAATTGACAAATAGGTGAAGCGATAAAATTATATGAAAGTTGAGCCATTGATTTTATATACGATGTTACATTAATTTTAGGTTAAAGAGGGTACGTTTCATATAAAAGGGCGCCCTGGTGTATTGTTTAAAATCTAAAGGCAAACTGATCCTCAACAGCTTTCGCATCGCAAAGACACTAAGCGCGACCATTTCAGGATATAATCCTCTCTCGGAGGGAATTAGGGAGGCTCGGCCCATGCTTTATCATGCCGTCATTGTACTTTCTGATCTTCACTGTTTACACAACTTGTACGATTTGACCCATCTATACATGAAAAGATCTATTTGTCAGATAAGGAAAAGCTGCTTTAAGGTAATCCAAAATGGAAATATTTTAACCCACACTCAGAGTTAGTGTTGGGTCATTAAGAAGAACCCTTAGATGGATTTAAGAAGGTATACTTAGGAACTGCGAGAAAATAAACAGTAAGAGATTCATTAAGTCAGTATTAAATATAAGATGTAAAGAGTATGGACAAAAAATAGTACAGACCGCTAGTCTTAGATGCAGATAAAAAAAGGCACCACTAGTAACAACTAAACGATTTTAGTGTAAATCGTTACTTTATTTACAGAGATATAAAGTTAGTTGTTTCACTTTTATTTTTATTATTTAGGTATGTGAATAATTTATTTGAATTCCCAATGGGCAATGCAAGCGGTGTGAATTTTACCCACGCTATTGAATAATAAAAGTGTGAGCGATGACAATTTTAATTTACCACTCAAATATACAGCGGAAAGCGCAGCCTGTACCGTTGTGCTCGAATTGTTCAATTTTACGTAGATCTTTAGCATGAATACTAAAGTTTTATTTCAATATCTTTGAATTTATTACCGAAGGTCGTCCTCGTACTGAAGCCCCTTCACCAATAAATCGACGAGCTGCCTGCCATTCTGTCCTCGGTTTGTCTCACGGCGGTAGTAATATCTAGTCCCAGTATTCTCTAGACTCGGTCAGACCAGCGAGTATGTGATCGCCACCGTGGCCTTTAACCTTCGATTTTCCCTACTATAACCAGTTTAGTTTTGTACTGTGCCTACCTACCGTAGAGAAAAGGGCAGGTTGATGATAACGCAAATCTGTTTGTTCAAATTATCTGGTTGTCTTCGAGAGATGATGCCAAGGTAACTGAGGGCTTGCTAGTAGCAATGTGACTTTTATTTTTATCTACTAGATGCTTAATAAGTCCAATTTCTAGTTATGGTTTTGTAATAATTGGGTTCTATTTTTAAATTACATTTTTTCGATGTTCTTCTCGAATCTGGTCAAAGCTTTCAATTTTGTTAAAGGTCTACAAAGCTTTTGTCTGTAGTCTATCAACAAGCGACTGGTCAGATGGATTCCACCCATATTTAGTTAACATGCCCCCGAGCAGATCGTAGCATCACTTTGTAGTTTCGGCGAATGAAATTCCGTACTGGCATCTCCTTTTTGATGTTCAATGACTAACTTGCGTCGTTTCAGTAATACTACGTTCGTGCAATTCTAAATAAATAATTAAACTTGGTAAAGACGCTAATACTGTTGACAATTGCAGCTATTATGTGCGCTGTTGACATCGTTCATCATAATTTTTTAGTTAAAAATTCTTAAACGGAGTAGAGGTACTATGAGATTGACACCTCCATGGACACAAGTTCCCCTGAAAAAAAAAATAGGAGATTAAATGAAAATGATCTACAAAATAAATAAAATTGGTGCATGTGATCATAAAAAATAATAATAATATTAATATAAATATAAATTTAATATATTTAAATAAATATTTTTTTTTCCTTTTTGTCTGTTTGTCTGTCCGCATGTACTGAACGGCGGGATCGATTCCACTGAAACTTTTAATCGAACTTCTACACAAACAATGAACTTCATCTCGTTTGCAGTAATAGTATAAATAGGTTTGATACAATGAAATTCATCATCATCATCATCAACAGCTCATTTTACGTCCCCACCGAGAGGCTCAAAGCCTCCCTATTATTAGGGGTGACTAGGCCATAGTCAACCACGCTGGCCCAGTGCGTGTTGGTTGACTTCACACACGTCTTTGAATTTCTTCGCCGAATATGTGCAGGTTGCATCACGATGTTTTCCTTCACCGTATAAGTATACTATCGATCAAATGCGATGTAAAGGCGCAAGTCGCCAACAGATGGCAGTGTATTACAAATATGCTCTATTAACATTTAGGAAGATACCGTACTAAAACGTATCTTCAGATTAACTGCATAGTTTTTACTGAACTGTCAGTTAAAATGTACAATTTCAATTTTGGCAATGCATGCACAATTTAACTGTTTTGTTAAAACTGATGGTTCGCTGCGGACTTTATTGCAAAGGAAACGAAATTTGATAGACATGTTTTTTTTGTTGTTAAATAAAATAAAATCAGGACATGGACTGTGTACCGAATTGGCGTACGTTAATAAAGGAACAACTGTAATCGAATTATTGATCATAGCAAATGTAATTAGCTCACATTGAGCGCCGACGACACTCAGATTTAATAATTTATTCTATTTAAATACAACTATAAAAGCATTTATCGGTAGCATTTACAAAATAGATGTTTAATTTCAGTTAATTGAAATGAATAATGTATGTGCACAGTATTGTGACGATGACATGACGATCCTTCTTTGATACTAAGTTTTATAATTTTATATTCATATTTTTTGGATGTCAAATATTGGTTGCTATGGGTTTTATGATTTATTTAATCAGATACGAAATAAATGGCTTCACGGCTAAAAAAATTGTTCAATTCGTTATAGTATGTAACGTATTAAACAATTCTTAATATGAAATGTATTAAAATGTTGACAAGTTCAGAATCACGTTAGTTTAAAAAAAAAAGTTCACATAAGTGCGTCATGGGATTTCATTGTGGCCATTCTTTGGAGAGCTTAGTGGGGAAAATAAGTATGCATTTGTTATGAATACATCTAAAGACTATTTTTTTTCTATTATATACTATTTATAAGAACGCTCACTTACGAATGACAGGCCGTGAATGGGTTAATATACCAAATCCATTCGCCCTGAAGAAGAGCCCCCGATGAGATCGAAACTAGTCGGTACCGACATCGATTTACTCGTGACTTAAGCCGTTTTTTTATAAGTACTATAGTGAAATGTCCAACGAAATTTTTAATAATAAAATTCTTTCTATTCTGATATCACGTTCAAGCGTAAATTTTTCTCACAGCGCAGTTGATGTTTTGAGTGAGTTTTAAGAAGTACGTATTTCGCTTATACCACGTTATAGTCTAGTTTTTAAGACGTGTCATCGGCCGCGCCTAAAGTGCCTGACCTGTAAGGACAAGTTTTCAAACGTGTCTTGAATAGGGTACCTACGGCATAGTACACTATTGAAAGTTGGTACTCTGAAACCTTTTGTGATCCTCGTAAAGTGTGTTGTCAAACCTTTCTTGTTACACTTTGACAAAAAAACTGTAGCATTAATTTGTACTATTTTGCTTCAGTTCGTGAAAAGCCATGGTCTAGACCTTATCTTTCATAAAGAAGGTTTTATGTTTTTTTGTTCAATAAAAAAAAATCGTGAATTTTTGTTGATTTACTAATACTTTTTTTTAACCGTTCCTGGTAAGCTTGAAAAAGCTTGTGTTATGATGTGGTTCGGGACAATAGTCGAATGGCGGGATTCGAACAAAACTCTGCTAGATCGGAAGTCCGTACCCTTAACCATTAGGCTGTTGGCTTATTAATAAAACCTTAATATTAAAAAAGAAATAGTTTAAATTTAATATAAAGTAATACATGAACATATTTGAAAGTCTTAAACATCCGGCGAACTATTATTGTTGGCCTATCTCCGCGAAGCTTCGATTCTTCCGCTTCAAAGGGGACTTGAAATCCGCGTGTTATGAGTTGCTTGCATACAGAATATTAAAAAGACTTGTAGTTTATTTAGTAGATACAAGATTACGATATTGCAGCAGCGAGTTTGATCCGCTTTTACTTGACTTTATGTTAAATTTGAGTGGCTTTACTTAATCTTGGCAATACGTTTTAAACTTCCGGTGATATGAAAAGCTTTGAATATTAAAGAGAAGCAACCATTCCCTATCTGATCTGGAAATAAGTATTCAATTCTATAAACGAAACTAATATCACATCAATAGTTTCTTTATAAACCAGACTTGAATCTTGACTTGACTTTTGTCATGAAGTCGTTGGATGTGTGAACCGCATACCGTGGAAGGCATTGGGAAAGGCCAATGTCCAGCAGTGCTGTAATAGACATTTCTATTAGTATTATAGAAGTATAGAGTGAATATGAATTGAATTTAACACGACTGAATGAGAGTACTTTGCTGGTGGATTTGATGAATTAAACCCTAGCTATTATTCAAACATTGACTGTGGTCGTCCCTAAAGTAACTAGTTTAGTTGCTCTGTCAGATTGTATTTCATTAAATTTCGTGTCACTAAGATTTTCCCGATTTTTTTTTCCATTCGTTCTCGTTAAATTTAATTTTCTTAGCGTCAATTTTTCTTGAAGTCGGACCGTTGGGTATCTTAAAGTTATTTAGTGAGAAATTGGATTGTCCAGGTTACATAGAGCCGCTGTTAAAACGAACTTAAATTTCAAAAGTGCTCCGTCCTCGCTAAAAGGTTTTAGTAGCAAGAATTATTTGCGCAAAATGGCGTTTTTCTTTTTCAATTCGTGTCTCTCTATCGAAATGGATGCGCAATTTTAGAAACCTTTAAATACTTGGTAAAAATAGTTAAATGTTTTTTTATTCTTGTTAGTTCACTTTTCTATCATTAGCAATTTCTTAAACGAGTAAGCGGAATATCAATTTAATTTTTATAGAAATTTAATTACGATTCGATATATTTTTAGATATGTGAATCGACGACTTAATGCGGAGGGCAGGATGTCGTTGGATGCGGAAGGAAGACCGCATACTGTGGTAGGCATTAGAAAAGGCCTATGTCCAGCAATGGGCAGAGAAGAGCTGATGGTGATGATGATAGATTTCTATTAAAACAACTAACCAGATGTGAATGAAACGTGGCATTGAGCTAGATTATTGTCTGAAAATCGCGTAGGCTTTCACTAAGTTTTTTTGACAGGCGCCAGCGTGCCGTATAAATTCAACTAAAACATAGGTTTAGGTAAACCTTGTGCGTGTGGTATTTGGACAGGGAAATCTATTAAATTAATCACAAATTAATATTGAATACAGATAATTTCATGTAACGTGTAAATTATTTACGATGAACACACATCTGTTTGACCAGTACTACACCGTTGTCCTTAGCTATCTTATATTGTTAAATTTCGTAGCAGTTCTTTTCATTTGCTTGTAAAATTACGAGAGTTTTTTTTTTGTACAAAATGCATCCAATATTTTAAGTTAAGTTCGTTGTAGGTATGATGAGTATATCATTGTCTGAGTTTGTACTCGATGCTTTAATCAGAAACACAATATTCACTATTTTTACTTATTACTTTCATCTTGCAACGAATATTTCCCGACGAGATTTTCTATTCGTTGAATTATGCATCTTCGGATTCATCTTCCTGTGTTAAAATCAAATCGTCATTACTACTTATTAAATGAACAGATTGTTAAAAAAGATGACCTTCAAGACGTATATATTGGCTAATTAGTATTGTTTTTTTTATTGAAGTTCTTAATATGAAGATCCCTATGACTAATGAAGCGTATTAATTAATGTATCGTATCTCCAATCACGCAATAACGCTTGATTTTCTTGATTTCACTAAGACACATCTAGATTTCCTATTAAGTTCACCACTAATTTAATTGCATCTGGGGATCTGTCCGGCCGATCGCTTTGTTGCGTCTAGACCTTTGTAAATCAAAATCAATCAGTGTTGTGCCTCGCTTAATAGAGTTGAGTGCATTAGCAGTAGAGACACGTTACTAGAGGTCGTATTGTCCTCTCTCAATTTGTCATATTGCTTGCAAATTGACTGGCAACTATCTCTTACACTAGACAATCGAATTTAATCAAATTATACTACGTTATTGTTAACTTGCATACTATGAATGGATGTAATACAATTGTATTGTGCAATGTTATTATTAATTAACCTAATATTGATAGTTATGTCAATTAACTATATTTTTCCAACCGGATAAGTAAAAAACTAGCTTGTCAATTAAATTGATTCGAGTAATTAAAAGTAACCATTATAGTGTAATCAACTTCGGAAATTTGTTTATATAACTACCAAGCTCAAAAGTCTTGCCTTTTCAAATAGAAATATGAACTGGGCGTCAAATGTTATGCAAATGAATGATGCCAGTGTAACAACACTGCCCTGCGCTTTCAAGTAAATTGCCTATTTAAATTTTTTATTCGAATATTGTAAAAGATCCAACATAAAAGATGCCTTTCGTAGTTTCACGTCGTCGCATTTTCTGAGTCAAGTTGCGAGGTGAAATTTGTCTTTTGAAATAAAGTCTCTTGAGTGCATAGGTGAAAATCGCAAGCGCCCGAACTTTTATTTTCTTTTTAAATTATTTGTAGGTCACTTGAAGGATACTTTTCTATTAAAACATTTTAGTGACATTCCTATTTGTGCAATTGCTATAACGATTTATTAAACTTTGGTTTCGAACAAATACATTTTCCATTAGTGTTACTATTTTGGTTGGTATAAAAAAATAAGGCGTTTAAAAGAAGCGGGCAGGGTAATGTCTGCGGATACAGGCAATGAGGGCGCGGACCTTATTGTTCGTGTTTGAAAACAAAGTGGATACTAAAATGTTCTTAGTTAGCGTTCCACCTCATTAGCATTGTGCAGACCAAATCTTACATGCATGCAGTGAGTCGAGTGGCGCGTCTCGCCGACGGTTAGTTGTACGTACGTTGTTTGAGGAAAATCTCGTTAGTATTTGCTACGTAGGTTATATCTCTCGCTGCTGCGTTAGTTTATACTGATAATACTATTGTGTATACTAATTAGTGTTGTACGCCATTGTGGGATGAACAATGAATTAACAAAATCATTTTTGGATTTTCATATTTGAATGATAAAATATGTATTATAAAATCCTATGATTCATTGCTGGGAGAAACATTTAATATAATTTAAATAATAAACCTGTTCATTATAATCGTGACATAAAATACAAATGATGTTCGGCTGTCTGGGTTCATGAAGTTTGAGGTTAGAGTTAACAATGAGTTTGGTAACAATATCGGAAGTAAATCGAATATATATATTTATGTATGTGAAGGAGGGCCTCATACTGCGGAAAGCATTTAGGCAATACCTAAGTCCAACAATGAAAAGATAATGTGAGTATATAAATTATATAATTTAAATTTAATAAACCCAAGTAATTATTATAGTAATGCAATTCAGGCTTTACTGCTATATACTAAGCCTGTCGCCTGAACTGTAGAAGTACGATAACCAACCGTACATTTCAGCAACTATACTAGGAGATAGTTTAACAAAAGCCTTTCGCTAGTTTGAACACTAATATTCTTCCTAGTTAACGTATTACTTGTCAATTTTGTAAATTATTGAAATTGTATGAATGATTTGTTTATTTCTTCTAAAGGGGCTACGTAACATTTAATTTGTGAATACACTGGAGGCGAACTCCAATGTGTAAAACTGACATAGCGTTATACTATCATTTGGTCAGTTCTATACGGTTATACCCTTCTCTGTCAAAGTCCCCAATGTAACGTTTATGTCAGGCTGAGTGTGCAGTCTTTTCCTTTGACACTTACACTTTCGTGTAACATTAACTTTTACAAATAAAACGTTCTATAGCAGCATCAAACCGCGGCCCGCGTGCGGCATGCGGCCCCCGAAACTTTCGCATTATATCGATGTTTCGATGAAAAAAAACCTTTTTTAGGAAACACGAACATTTTCATTGAATTTTAAAAAGAAGATTGTCTGTTAAAATAGTTGTGGGAAAAACTTACATCTACGGGGCAAACACGTTATAACACAGCTCGTAAGAAAATTAAATTGTTTGTATGTATCAATTACTTAGTACACGAACGACAAGCAGTGACACCTCATACTGTCCTATTTGGTCTTTGGATAGAAAAGTGACGATCACTGTTCTACAGCCTTCTATGTTTAATTTTTCGAACCTAAACTGCAATTTCATTTGTTTTAAGTTGATGACCTTTAAACTTTAAAATACGCGTGTGAGATAACACGGACGTATAAAAATAAGTCAAAAGGTCTAGGTATAAGTGCGTGGTGGTGCATACATAGGTATAATTAGATGACCCGCTTACCTAGAGCGCATGAAAGATATGAATAGATTAGGTCTAGATTCTCGTAGTCTACGTACTGTAATTATGCCAGTACAATGGAAGTTATTATGTAAAGTACAATAAAACATCTAGAATATGAAGTCACTATATTTTGATTCATCCTACTATATGCGGATTAATTATTGTATGTCGTTTTTTTTTGTACTTAACAATGCGATCGTATCGTCTGACCAAAGCTAATTAATTATAATTAGCTTCGGTAAAAAGATTACTTTTTGATGTTTTGCCAAATGCACGCATTTCTAAACATTTATTTTTTTTTGTTTGAGGGAATCTTTATGGAAATACTGATAAACGTTTTTTAGGAAAAGTTATGCGCTAAATATGTCTCAAGTCATTTTTTATAAAAAAAATAGTATTGACTTGATTAGATAAGCCGAGTTTTTAACACGTAACCAATTTTTTTTTACAAGATTTTATATATTTTTATTTAATAGCACAATGCCATAGAAAAATATGTCTTAAACTAAAACACGTTTGTACATTTTATGTATAAAAATGAATAAATATTTAAAACCTTTTAAAGTAAAAGTGTGTTCGGTAAAATCTTACTTGCAAATGTCAGAAGGTGTGTTCAACAATGCAACAGTACGCCAGCGTGACATCTGGGAAATGAAGCGTGAGAACATCTTTACTGGAAAGAGGATATCCGTATCACTTCCTCGCTACCAGTGTGATGTAATTCCCAGATTGTGTTGATGCATTTGACAATGGATATAAATATTAGAATGCTCCTGTTTAAAAAAATACATTTTTTTTTATAAATTCTCAACTAACGCTTGACCACGATCCTACCCGATGCTAAGTGATGATGTGGTCGAAATATGGTACGTGATAGTTTAGTAAGTGCCTATTCACTCTTCTCTTCTCTTTTTTTACATTACTGTTTCTTTAGTTAACATTACTGTGATCTTAGTATCCATAACCTACTCAATATGGAGCGTATTTTCGTCACGCATATCTGTAATTGGCCATCCGAATCTTCATTTAAATGTTAAAATATAATTGAAGCAGTTTCGAAATAAAACTCTTGACCGCCCGCGTTCGTTATATAATATGACATGGAATCCCGTGCATTATTTTCGGTTGAGTGTCAAATGAGCGCCAGAGACAGGGTTAGGTTATCATTTCTTCACCTCTCACGGTCGCGGCCATTGATAAAACCTCAACTTCAATCTATGACCTCGAACGCGACATACTTCTACGTAATAAGCTGATAGATATCACGTACACTTTGCATTTGACGGTCTTCTTAAACTCTATAAACGCTTCTTTAAGGATTATGGACGCACAGAAAAGATATTCATGTATTATTTCTTTAAACTGCGACATTATAACACCATAGTACAACGCATATGTGATCTCCATCTTCTACAGTTCATTAGTAATTTGATTCTATTTTGAAATGAGTGTGTTTCGCTTGATCGTAAAGACGTTATGTTAAGAGCTTGTCTTAAATGCTTAAATCTTAATTTCCTTACTTCGTGGAATAGTGTTCATGCATGTTATATATACATATAGCTCACCAACATGATATGAAGCACCGTGCCTCTTAACAACATTTAGCCTCGATGAAAGTGGGGCGATGCTCGAGGGGAGAGGTAAGCATGTTAAGGCTGACGGAATTAGTTGCGAGCCAACAGTTAACGCTTGTGTAAGCTGCCTAATTGAGACTGGACATTTCACTTAAGATTTATTTTCACTGTATTCAATTTATCTTAATAAATATACTGATTACGTTGCTAACTATTTAAAAGGGAGAATAATCTACATAGCGAAAACTTTGTACCCCCCACATACGGACGACAACTGTTACATCAACTTATTAGATATATTAATAATAACAATTACTTATATGATAATCCGAGTACACAATAACGGATTCGTCAATTACGTATAGAAAGCAAATCGGATTAAAAAGGGATTCGTTTCATGCAGTTAATTGATAGCCTATCTAACAGCTTATCGCGTAACGTCAAACGGTACCGTTACGATGGCCATTTAATAGTGCTCGTCTGCGACGGTCAAAAGAACTTAGATAGAGACAGGTGAGATTCAGGTAACATCTTGTTACGTACCATTTATGATACCCACAAGGACAAAATTAATAGTATTTATTTTATAGTTCATTTAAAATTACGTCCGGCCATTACAGTTTAAATTGTATACATCTATAAAATATAAAAATCATCTATAGATGTAAAACATTAAAAACTTTTATAAAAGCAATACTAATTTAGTGAAACGACATTTCAGACAGCAATTTTAATTACGTTTCGAAACGCGGGCATCGCTTCCGTGTAGCGAATAGTGATGTCGCATATTTACTGATACGATACAGTCGACTCGTGGTGGCGAACGCCGGTGTCCTGTGCCGGTAGCCTGGCGCAAGGAAGTGTACATAAACCAACGCAAATACGACACTTGCATATTCCGAAATTAAACGGCATCGGGGAATGGTGCGAACCGCACGATTTACTTACTCATCAACTAATATTTGCGTAACACCCGTGTATTTGCTGGGTACATTTAAGCGTTTGCTGGACGAAATTTATACTTCACGTTGTTAAATACAGTTTCTATTTAATATTTCACTTACATATATCCAACGACAGTACGGTGTTTTCTCTATGTCGATTCAAATCATTTAATTTAACATAAAAATTGAAAGAAAGAAATTTGAAAAAAAAAAAGAATAGATTAAGGATAGTAACATTTTAAATATTCCTATAAATATGATGTGTTTAAATAAATGTATTTTAGAAAAAATCTTTAATATTGTATATATCGGTTAAATCAACTTTTATGAGTTGGGTTTTGACGATAGGTACGTTGCAACCCAACTCAGTAAAAACTTAATATTTACGACATTATTTCATAAGTACAATATTTAAACTTAGAATATTATAAATTGTTACAATGCAGTACGTTTAAGTAAGTTCTATTTTGTGTGGCGCTGAAAAGTTGTGCAGTCGTAAACTCGGAAACCGAGATAGGTATCTTAACCGCTGTCGCCCGCCCTAACTGTGTTTTCTCATCCCTGAACTCGTGTGACCTTTTACAAATGAAATCGTATTGCTTATTAAATTTTCATATCCGACATGCACACGCCACGATATGAACTTGATATTCGATGAACTTAAATTATATCGATATTTTGTTATTGTGGATACTTTTTGTAGCACATCAAATTCTATTGAAATAAAATACAAAAAAGGCATTTTCTCAAATTATTTATACCTAGCTTTAATCCGATACATGATATCTGTAAACTGAGTAACGTCAAATTCAATACAATCATCATCATCATCATCATCATCATCACTATCATAATCATTATCATCAGCCACATTACGTAGCATACATTTTAGTTAGAGGTTCAGATTGGAACAAGTTATAAACGAAAGCAAATCGCTCCTCCAGCTCCGAGGCAATTCGCTTGAATGTTTCTTGCCTTTGTTTACACTATACAGAATGCAAGAACATTAATCTATGACTCTTTTGTTAGGCTCGACTCTCCCACGCTGTCTTCAACGATACCTTTGTATTCAGTTATTTTAAAAAGTCTACATTAGCCTGCTCATTTACAATTGAAGTGAAAGCTAATTGTTTGAACAAATTACTTGTAAATAAATAATTTGAATTTTTGATTTCATTGTTTTTTGCTTTATACTGCTTTGCAGGGATTCACAATATAAATCAATAATACTTGAAGACTAAGAAGTTAGCCTGAGAAAATACAAATATTTGTTAAGTCGATATATCTTATTTTAATAATTACTACTAAACAACTCTAAATGGACAGTTGTTAAAAATTAAAATTCAATATATAATCGTTTGCTTTTAAACATTCTTTAATTATATGAATCATTTGTTATGAATGTACTGTGTAGAAGTCATATATATATTGAACGCTGTAATGAAAACTTATCTTATTACATGAGCGGATGCAATGGTGAGACGACCGCGTTGCTCTTAGTAATTGAGTTTCCTTTGCCCGCAACTTAATTAGCATGTAGTCACGATAGCCGGTCAGTACGTCAGTCTGCCTATAAACAAAATATTCTGGATTGAAATTGATTTTATTATGATTACTTCGGATGCATTTCTATACTAATTTTAGTGTAACAATAATTAAAATATATCAAATTGCGTAATAACACCTTGTATATATCTTTACGTTATAGTTACATCGGTATAAGTTTTTACCAATGAGAAAATATGCCAATCTTTTCGTCCTCGTGGCACTAAATATTGATAGAAATGATCATCATAATCATCAACAGCCCTTGTCTGCCCACTGTTGGACATAGACCTTTCCCAATGCCTTCCACAGTATGCGGTCCTCCGCTTTCCGCATCCAACGACTTCCTGCCGTCCGCACCAAGTCGTCGACCTACTAAACTTACTAACGATTTAATAAAAGGTGGAAGGATACAAAAAAAGAATTAAAGGTTATAATTAAAATTAATACATGTTATTTTACCCGCTAAATAATTCAAGCCGAGGTCAAGCGCTCGTCGGTTGTAGGTGTCGGCGGGAGTTGACTCATATTGTTATTTCATTATAAATGCACGAATGTCTTAATTAAAGATCGAAACCGGCATAATAACTCTGAAAAAATACACAACCTAAGCTCTGACCGGGTCCATCGCACGTCCCTTTCTAACACATCGTAATTTGATCGGCCGTCTCGTTTTGCGCCAGACAAACTTGTAAATTGTTCTTTTTACGATACTACACGAATGTAACGACTTATCGCAACAAATGTCTGGTGAATTTGGTCCTTATCACGTCGCGTTAAGACATCGAATCGCTTGTATCGTTTGTTGTTTAAGCCGTTTGTGCGATCGTCGCGATGATCAAGTTATCTCGCTCAGACAAAACAAAATACAGCACAAGTCCTTTGAGCTTTCGAGTTTAGTTGCTTCACCGCGATTCCTTTTTGTAGTCCCGTCCCTTTTCTTGGAGCGTTTCATTCGTAACGTAAAACCAGTTCGATTTTCAAATCCTTTTAATGCCATCTAGTTTCAAAATGAATAAAACCTTATACATCTTATTCGTAAGAGGAAAGTCGAGGGGAAAGTTGCGCCGGAGTTAGGCTTTTAATGGGTTTACTTTGAGATGTTTCTGTCACATGCTATCGATGTGAGATTTTTTATTTTGTTTTTGTTGGCAACGCATTGAGACGTAGCGTTCAGGCCAGTATGCGTTAGCTCTCCGTGTATCATACATCATTCATACGGAACCCATAAGGAGATGGGATTTCACGCTATATGTTGACAGCAACTTTTTTCATAAAATCAAACTTGGCCATATTTTTTTTCTAATTAGCAATCGTTAGATGAATAAAAAGATATAAAACTCTCAACGGATAAATATTAATAACCACTTCATAATCACTGACACGATGAAGTCGTAAAATATTTAAATCAATACAAAATGTTATTAATCGCTCATACATATTAATATTTAAAAAAAAACGATGTGGTTCTTCGAAATATAATAAATTATATAAATTCTTGATTTAAAAGCAATGATAGGAACGTACTTACATATCTATGAAATACAATTTTTGTAAATAATCGTTCTTCTTTTATAAAACACAACACACATAAACAAGTTAACACATACTGAATCAGCATAGTTGACTATAGTCTAATCACCTAACATGGCAGGCCCCGAGTCCCACAGTTGGGACGAGTCGATGATAATCTTCATTCACGAAATCTGTACTGGAAATTTTACAGTGAAAAGCTAACATTAAACGGGAAGAGGGCGCTGATATCGTGGTAAGTTCTGTCGGAGAATATATAAAACCTGCATGGTCATAAGAAATGATTTAAAAGAACAAACACGTCAAGTACAACGATGAATTTATAACACTTTTTTGACGTCAGAGGGCGCTAGTGTTGATAGTTAGCATTTATTATTTGAGAAACAAACATGATCAGGTAATTTCATTAATTGTTGCGTAGCAAGTGTGCGAGTTCAGATATGAGCTGACATGTACGCAAGAGTGCGTACTTTGACGACCCTCTGTAGGATAGGCAGGTTGATGATGGTTAGTTTGTGAACGGACTAAATAATTATCTATTTGTTAAGTGCTCGACAAATACTCGTCACGGCAGCTTGTTTGCTGGTGACCACTGCGCAAATGTTTTCCTAACGACAAAGCACTGACGTCTCAAGCCAACGTTATGGGAAACTTCCCATAACGTTGGCTTGAGACTTAACGAAAAAAATTTCGTCTCCTATGAACTAGTTCCCACAAATATGAAATAGGTATTTAGTTAATTTCACTTACTATATTATAGTAAGTTTAAGTAGGTTAGGTCCAGGATTTGTAATGTATATGGGCTTCAGTGAAGAGTGCTAGCGATTGTGCACAATAATCCTTTGATAAAAATTAACTAAGCCATTATTCTTTCAATTCTAGTAATTAAATCGTATATTAAAATTTTTATTACATAAAATTACGCACTTTTGTGCTAACAGTTCGATAGATGAATAAGTTCTGAATAATTTGTATGTGAAAAAATAATGTAAAATAAACATTAATTAATTAAAGATTGGCTTAATTTAATTTTGTAATTGGATGTTAATTGTACTAATTTTGTAAATGCAAAATGCAGTTGAAATATGGCATACATAAAAATATTGTATTCGTGTACGGTCAGTACAGGCGCCATCTAGTAGATATAATGTTACAACAAACACTAACTCGTGCGAATGTAGATTTAATATCGTATTATAAAGTAACGCGAGCTGCTTGAAACAAACAAAATACATTACCATTATTGCCGTCAATTTATAGACCACCCGCAAAATAAATTCGAAATGGTAACCATTAAGTTGACTCACTAAAAAGCCTTTATCGTGCATGCAAATCCGTGAATTATCATTGTTTATGTAGTGCATCAGTCAGCATAGCGCTAAGAAAATGCGATTAAGACATTATCTGGTAACACTATACGCGCCAGACAGAGATGGAAAACAAATACGCCCGCATACAATTTGTACGGAAATAACTTTGCGGGTGAGCGAGATGGTGAAATGTCAGTGTCTGTAATGTTTCGAAGTGTAATGAGAAAACCGCTGTCTCTCTCGCACCTGACGTCTTACAATCGTTTATTGTCATGTTACTGTCTCGTTTCGACGGGCGAGATTGAGATGAAATCGCCGCGCCGTTGGCGCGTTTCGTCCATGTTTTGCTATATCGGTTCGAGCCGCGCCGGCGACGGACGTTGCTGCTCAATTTTATTTTACATTCGTATCATTATAAACAGTCGTTTTAATATTATTTTTATAAAAGAAACTCAAGACTTTAAACGGTCTGTGTTATATTGTGAACGATTGGATCTTATTATTTTCATTTGTAGTGTGACAAAGTTCATTTTTTTTTCGTATTTATTTGACAAGTGCCTGTGTTGTGTTGTATTTATTATGCAAATGGATTGCTGCAGTATGTAGTTCGACACAAGATGACCTAACAAATCAATAGTAAGTCTTTCAATCCTAATTATATTTACACAGGAAGATATATGATAAAAAAAATTGCCTAATAATTTAAAAGACACATCTAAACTTTTTTTTAAATTACGCGCGCAATGATTTGAAACTATATTGCTTCGAAAGATATTTGTAATTTCAAGTGACAACTTTAAGTCTGTACTAAGCTGTAAACATGTGGTCCAAGGAGAATTTGTACCTGCCCCGGTCAGAATGAGAAGGGGCTGACTTTTTGTAAGTTTTAAAAACAAAGCGATCCCGGGCAACGGCGGGGAGCCGGCCGTACAGTGCTGCAGTTCAGTCACGTTTTTAGTCTTTCCCGGGAATTGCTGGATTTTTTTTATTTATCACCTAACGTCTTGTCGCTGGTGCATTTTTATTAGAATTCTTTTGTATTCGAATTGATGATTTTTTTTTATTGTCGTGGCAAAGGAACAACGGATGAAGGTTTATTTTGTAAATCGATATTACTAAGCGGTTAGAAGTTAATTTTATATAAGACCTTGGTAGCATTTAAGTTCTTCTAAAAATGAAAAGTACTGTTTGATTTTACGTGGATTCGGCGTTTAGCATGTTTCTTCGGAATAACAGAAACAAAATATTGAAGCAACCGAAATAAGATTATTCTAATGTACCATATATTCTTGTCGGTCAAAGCGGTTGATGGTGGCCATCAAAAAGATAAGATTCATCAGGAGTAAGCCGATTAAATAATAAAAGTTATTTTATATTCGAAGCCCCGTTTTGCAAACCTATAAATCGATTTAAGTTGTAAATTTAATAATACAATTTTCGTGTGGCAATTTTAAAAAATAATTGGCCTTAGAATATCTTATTACATATATTTAATTAATGATTAATTATATTTAATTTTAACGAGGACAGATAGTCGTGGCGGTCTTTGGGGAGGCCTACGCTCATCAGTAGGCGACGTGTGACTGATATGATGATGATGTATTTCATTTTGAACATTGAATAACCATGTATAGTCGAATTCAATAGAAAAATTATTCAAACAATTCTATCTTTAAAAACGGACATATTAATCAACTTAAATACTATATATACTATAACGTTCAAAAAATAAATCGAAGAACGTTGAATTCTGAACTTAAATGTTCTAAATTAAGATGTCAAGTAATGTGGTAGTTTTATCTTGAGATCACTGCACAGAAACACGTCCTCGTGATTTAGTCACGTTATTTAGTATAATGTGGGGATGCCAACATCAGGAATGATGATAAAATCAAACCTTATCATTTAAATATAATAAAAAGTCTTGTTTTCTTAAGCCTTTTTTTTGGTTTTCCCCCCGGAAGTAAATATATATAGGCGTTATATTCAGGTTTTGCACAATGTACATAAATCTTATTCGCCATAGTAAAAATGTTATAAAGCACAATGTCCCAGCCAGATGCGAGCTGACGTTATTTGATAGACGCAACGCAACTCTGGCTGGATACGTGTAACTTGGAACTAAGAACAAATTAAACAAAATACAGAAAAAAAAAGTAGAATACAATTATAGCAAATATTATAATAATTTAAACAAATAAAGAATAAAATGAACAGAAAACAAAAATATATAAATAAAAGAAAAGTCACATAAAAATAGCAAATACTGCAGTCAATTTGCACATAAACAAAACAACCGTCCCGATGTTACGTGGTGATGTGGTGGAAAATGGTCAGCACTTCGTAAATGCCTATTCATTCTACTTTTTAAGGCGCTATTACATTTAGGGGTGAGTGAATTCGTAAAAAATGTTACGCGAGAAAGACGCGAATATAGTTGTCATGGTAACCACCGGAACAGTTCAACAGATGTCGATACATTTGCCATAGATTTTGGTTTCGTTAAAATATTAGTAGATTTTTGTTAATATGCGAATATTTCTTGTAATTATTCCAGGTAAGATTGAAAATACTTGTGTTTATGGGTTCATGAATTATGGTATTCGAACCCACGACCTCTAGATCGGTAGTCCGTACCCATAACCATTAGGCCATTGGCGTTTCAAGAACATAGTTTAGAAGGCTACTCGGACGGTCGCGACAGTTAGTTACGAATATGTGGCTGTAAACCGTTAAAACCTTTGCCTTTTGTTTAAAAAAAAAAGTACTGACAATAAACATGGCTGCCCGAAGAAATGGCGACGTTTGGAATTCTTTCCTCCATGACAATGCAGTGCTTAGGAGCGGCGGTCACGAAACACGAACTGATAGAGTAATGATTTGTTTGGATAGCAAATTCGTTGCTCGCCACAGACTTAATAACACAAAAATAGACAGGAAACTGCGCACTGTTCAACACATAGGTGAACATCATACAATTTGAAAGGCAAGAAAAGAAAAATGAACACATTATAAAATAATTAACGTATTTCTTTGTTCTTTATAAAAGCATCGGTTCGGGCACATTGAGTATAATCTTTATAGAAATCGTTAGTGTTGTGTCGGTTGATTGGGCCGCGGCCACGATAAGGTTACGATATGAATCATAAAACGTAATATGTCCGCAGCCGCTCTCAACAGTTATAACTCTGCTTCATATTGTAAGGCGTTCTTTCGGCCAATGACTTAAGGTACGCTTCCACTGAACGAACCTTTTAGAAAAATAATGTGAAAATAAAAATAAGTGTGAAGTCAACCAACGCGCACTGTGCCAGCGTGGTTGGCCTAGTAACCCCTAATAATAGGGTAGGCTCCGAGCCCCTCAGTTGGGACGTATAATGAGCTGATGATGATCCAACCAAACATTCGCTTTTGTCATCATCATCATCAGCCCTTGTCTGCCCCCTGTTGGACATAGGCCTTTCCCAATGCCTTGCACAGTATGCGGTCCTCCGACTTCCCGTCGTCCGCACTGAGTCAGTCTTATATAATATTAGTAAATGCGTTTGTTATTAAGAGTTTACTAATGTTCGCAAATGATGTCTTAGTCATAGTAAACAATAACATCTTTACACATCTATATAACGTTGAAAGTCACGAAGTTATATTCTATTAGGAAAGTATTGCTTCGTCTACCAACGTGATGCGTTTGTGGTAATGAAAATGTTTCTAACTTAAAAATCTTCATTATCTAAGAGATTCGATTCATAGCTCATTAGTCGGGCTGATTAAGCAATTACCGAAATATCGAAACTACGCTCCTTTGCTAGTACTCCGCGGGGTTACCGCCTTTTGATCTGTGCTCTATAGTGAGATTGTAAACGCTTCAAATAACCTAACGATGCAACTATATTGTCGAGTTGATGAAAATTAATGATCGTTCAATCTTTCTTAATAATACCTAATACCTTTTGATAGGTCGTAACGTAATCAACAAATTTTATAGAATTTTATACTATAACTTTATATTCAACTTGTTTAAACGACACGTACTGGCTGTATATAAAAAAAAAGGTTGACTACTTGTTATTCCAGACTCTTTCTCTATGTCATAATTTGTAGTGCCACGTTTAGCAATTTTGTGATACTAATCAAAGCCTTCCTATATATTTTTTTAACTTTTACCGTTGATTTTCAATTATTTCATGTCTGTATTAAGTATTTTTTTCTGATTAAAAACACTAGAAATGGTGATTAATATTTTATTTCATTAGCGGAAAGTACGTAATAAAAGAAAATCATCAGCTCACTATACGTCCCCACCGAGGGGCTCAGAGCCTACCCTATTATTAGGGGTGACTAAGCCATAGTCAACCACGCTGGTCCAGTGCGTGTTGGTTGACTTCACACATATCTTTGAATTTCTTCGCCGA
>JAODUI010000025.1:3588904-3627253 GCA_027563995.1 Papilio gigon
AAAACTCGAGAACGGCTGAACGGATTTATCTTATCTTGGTCTTGGAATGTTCGTGGAGGTCTAGGGAAGGTTTAAAAATTAGAAACACTCCCGTGAAAGCCTTAAAAATAGCCCATTTCCATTTCCCATACAAACGTATTTTTCCGAGGAGGAAATGATTTTTTTTGTATTTCCCAATAAATTCAAAAAATGTGTTTATTTATTGACTTTAAGGCGAAACAGAGTTCTCGGGGTCAGCTAGTAAATAAATAAAAAATACATCCAGTAAATTGAATAACTTCTATTTGATTAAACATTGTCAATAAACTACGTACAATTCAACTCATATGATTTGAGCAAACTTCTCACTATATTTAGAATGGATTTTCTTAGAAACTGGCCTTTGCTTATTCATGCAACTTGCACTTCTAACCTAAGAGGTAGACCAGTACAGTTTAATTGAACGCTCTTGAATGTTAGCTCACCAACAGTAAACGTATAGAGCAATAAAGTTATTTGACCCGGACACTATTTTATGAAAATACAGTAGCGCTCTCTGTTAATTTTTTGTTTTGTTTTACTGTAACTTTCTCAATCTCTTTATAAGCTATGACCATGTATAATAGAGATAAAATAATTTATAACAGTAGATTGCTAAAGCGTTGTAATGATAAATAACGGGGAATTATTAAAAGATCTGAGTTCTTTCTTTCAACGATGGGGTGCGCTCATTTTTAGTAAATTATGCATTGCTTTTAGGTATTATGCAACGTAAATTGGATTGAAAGAGGAGATATGTTTTACTGATTTTTTGGCAACTTTCAGACGTCTTTCGTTCATGAATGAAGTAATTAAAAAAAATAGTTTTTAACCGTTAAATTTGAATGTCGCATCAGTTTTACATGTTTATATACTTTGTTATGCTGTATTTAAAGTTTATACAAGTGTTTCGGCAATGAAAACTCACAATGTATTTCAAATTGTACACTATTCCAACAGAGTACCAGAAGCTTGAGTCCCAATAAAGCCATGCCAGTCGCAGTATGCATTTTTTGAAGTGTATTGTATGTCAAATCCCTTTGTAGTCATAAAATTTGTATCGAACGAAGTTAGAAATACCGGTCACCTATACTCTGGCTACACTACAAAGCTGCATACCCGTCACACTCCAAAACTAAATTAAAATCACAGGGACAGGAATAAAAAAGGGAAGTTCAAATTGAACGCGAGATGGAAAATTAATCCGTCGTATTCGTGAAAACTCTATTTAAGTCTGTAGATTTGAGGTTACTATTTCCATCATTGAGCTGGTCGTATCCTACCGTACGGTAACGTACGTAAATCCTAAAATAGGCGTTAGTTGAGGAGTTGCAGAAAACATAGGCCCTATAATTAAGGTCCTAACTACTGCTAACATCAAAGCTATAAAGCGCGTCTGTTAATTTATAATTTATATTTTAATGCTGAAATCTAGCTGTGAATAAAAAGCAATTAAGTTATAATAATAATTTGGTTAAAAACATGTTTTAATGTGATTTAGTATTGCTGGCTATTTTATTTAGCCGTCAAGTTTTAATTGGAATTATTTCTATATCATAGGATACTGTAGTAGTCAAAGAGTTGAATAAAATATGATTGCATTTATTTAATTTGCGTAACATACGTCTTGTTGGACGGCGTTCCTCAGTGTAGTTTATATTACAGTCTACAAAGTAAATCCTGGGAACCTCATTAGGAACTAAAGAGGTTGTATACCGGTCAGAAACGCAATTACTGAGGTAAATTTTCAGTACAAGAAAATATAATGAAGCGGGAACTTTCATATGACGTTCATGAATTCATGTTTTCATTTACGTAACTTATAATTTTCAGCAAATAACAAGTTATAAGGAATTCGATAGTATGGTAATGGCTAACATGAAACGTATGATTCATAAAGAGAATTATATAAATCTTGCTTGTTTATAAAGAACGTAAAAAAAAAACAAAAGAATTATAGAAAAGGTCGCAAAGTACTAAGGTAATATGTTGTCAAACATATTTAATATGCCACGCGAACAATATTAAATTATGTCGTTCGATACGTAAATGTGAGTCAATAAAAATTTTCTGTAACTTATAATTTTTGTTTACCTTCACAAAACATAGATTAAAATGTAATTGCCTGTATATTATTAATGTAAGAAAAATAAATTTTCGTGACATTAATACTTATGATTTTCTTTTAAGTAAATAAAAAATAAAGTTCAAAATGCTTTGAAAACTACATACAAAGGGGGACCGCGTTCAAAAGTCAAAGATTTTCAAGTCTTTGATCTCTCCGTCCAGGCCAGAGATCAACTCTTAGTTTTCTTATCCTTATTTACAGTCGAGCGAGAGGACGGTCTTTTTACTGCAACTTTAAGTAACTTTTATTTTTAATTTAAGTTAGCGCTTGACTGCGAAACCTCATAATGTTAGAGGCGAAACTTTGAAATGATGTCGCATATTGACATAAATTTTTATAATATTGTAAGTATAATTTAGTGTTGTATATAAATGTTGTAGGTAGATATCGAACAATTTAAGCACTTTCATTATAATAGACAGTGAAGTGAAGTAAACGTCAGTAGCAAATGCTAATTCACACGTGGGCGTGACCAGACTTGGTATTCAGTATAGTGGTAACTAGACGCGGTTTACGGTTTGGCTCGTGGAGTCTTAAATGACAAGTTTCTATAGACAATGGTAAATAATCATATCTCTATACACGCTCTTGTCAATTTGAATTTATCTAACTTCATTCCTTTCTCACGCATATTCCCCTTTATCCTTACTTTCTTTGGTATTCCTTTACTTTTATAGCAATCCATATTCAATGTTATTGATTTTTGCTAATAATTTTTTGCGTAGTAACTGCAAACCGTGCTATATATGAGTCGACGTGATTCATACGTTTGATCAATTATTTAGAAAGACCTAGATTTAAACAATACCTACTAATGGTTTCACTAGTTACTTATTCACGATAAAAACAAACACTAGGCTATCACAGTGTTATTAGTGAATAAATCATGTACATATTTTATTCTAGATGTTATCTACAGTCTGTTTGACAATGTTTTTTTTTTTTTTTTTTTCATTCAGCAACTATCAAATAATCACCGAGTCACAAATTCAAGTCGTATCACTGATACGAATAATTTTCTGTTATAACGTTTAATATGATATTTTGTTATTAGAATTCAGTTATATTTCGGACGGTTAATGAGATTGTAATCTAGATTAAAACGTTTGAACAGAATAATCCGATTACCTGCAGATTGCATTCAATATGTATCTGTTAACTGTTACCTTAGAATGCATTTAGATCAATCTAATAATGTATTAATAACCATTTAGCGTAAAGAGCATTTCAATTTATATACATGATTAATTCAATAAGATACTTATAAGATTAATAATTTAAATTAACTGTAAAAAAAGTTGCAATTACAAATTTCCATCGTTAATGGAGAGGTTATTTTTAGATAAGCTATGTTTTTTTGGAAGGACCAACTCAACCAACCAATGTTCTTTGTTGCGTCATTATTAACTTGTATTTTAAAAGCTTGTTTCTGTGATATGTTATTCAAATATCAAGGTTTTGTTCATATACCTCAAAGAGAGATTTGTTTTGCCCTCCCAACGTATTGACGTAGGTAATCTCTCTACGAAATACCTATAACTAAGCTTTATGCATCAGAATATTGCATTGTACGTGCAAGGGCTTAAAACTGGCAACGTGTTTTTTCGTCCATGGAGTTTGATGCAACATTCTCTTTTCATTTGCAAATTCTGTTGAATAATGTATACGATGTTCGTAAATTGCATATTTAACTATGGAGAACAGACACCAATCTCAGTCTGGTTTCTATTATTAATAACTTGTTACTTGCCGAATTAAAAATGAAAAAAAAAACTTAAATACCTATGTAATTGTGATAAATTACTGATTACGCTTTTGTTTTTGAAATAACAATGCTTCCCCCTTTTCTTCATTATTAATAATAAATCCTTGTCTTGTTTTAATGTTATAATAGAGTCTGCATATTTAATTATTGTATTAGTGTATTGGTTCTGAATCGAAACACGGCCGTTATATTCGAAGTAGCGCGTATATACCAAAAAGTTTAAGTTGTTATTTAGTTTAATAAATAATGAATTCGGCCAATATTATTTGGTCATACAGTAATTATGTCAATAAAACGTTTTCCTTACATGAAACATTGTGACTTTTGAGGGTTTTTTACCGGATTCAGGCCTTATTTACGTAAATAAAAACATATTTTTCTGTCGCTACATTAAAAAACAGGTGATGTCGGATATGAAAGTTTTTCTGTTTGTAAATGATTTTTCATATAATTTTAATATTGCTTTTTACTTTGCTACCGGGGTGACTCATTGGACGAACGCTCCGATTTAATTTCATGTAACCGCAGTCTGCAGTTTCATCCCTTTGCCGCCAATATTAAAATGGAAATTACTCTTTACAGTGTTGGTTTCATATGTGCAGTATGTAACTATATCGTTTATTACCGCTACACTGATGAAGAAGTAACACTAGCGTGCAATAAAGTGTTCAGTAAACGTATGTTTGGCAAACAGATTTTCAGCAAATTCAAATATTGGGTCAGTTAAATCGTTTTTCTTTATTTAATTGCTATTCAAGCTTTAAACATCTTCAGTTAGGGCGTAAACTGAATTTTCTTTTTCTAGAAAACTGTTCTTAAAAAGCTGAATTTTTTTTAGAATATCCTTGTACACTATAAATGTGAAAATGTTATTACTTTTGTGTTTGTGTTGAAAAAACGATTTGAATTCAATTTTTTATCGAATAAAAAATATATGATGCAATTCAAAATGGAATTTCGTAGTTTTGTTATTTTACATCAGACTTTTAAACTGTGTTGATTTAGCAAGTGATTTGAAAAACGTTATATGTTTGAAAAATATGTCATATTTTAAGTAAATTTTTAGGTGTTGTGTTTAATCATTTTTACGTCCTTTCTCATGAAGGTTTAAAGTTTTGTTAGTTATTATGTAACTTATATTGATGAACCACGTCGCTATGGATGAATGTTCAATGCAACTCTAGCCTTTAAGCAAACAGGTCTCGAATATGCAAATATTTGTGCCGGCAGGGACTCGATCTTAGGGATCTATGACTTGAAGAGAAATTATTTAATCTGTTCTATATATTCGTAGCGGTTGTCAATTATAAATACTGTACCGCAGATTTGAATATCAATTTAATATTTATAAAAAATAAATCGAATGTCATTATAAGTTAATATTAGTTGATCGAACTGTAGATTTTAGAATACAATAAATATATATATATATAAATCATCATCATCATATCAGCCACATCTCACCCACTGCTGAGCGTAGGCCTCTCCCAAAGATCGCCACGACGATCGGTCCTCGGCCGCTCTCATCCAGGATGCTCCCGCAAACTTAACCAGATCATGGGTCCATTTTTCGGGAGGTCTACTCACGCTGCGTCGACTTGTCCGGGGCCGCCATTCCAGGGCTCTGTGGCCCCATCGGCGGTCTGTTCTGAGGGCAATGCGGCCGGCCCACCGTCACTTATGGTTCGCAATTCTTTGGACAATGTCGGTTCTCTCGGTTCTACTACGAATCACGTCGTTTTCTGAATAAAATATTAAAGCGAAATTAAATGAATAATTGTAATTTTTATCAAGCAATAGAAATATATTGCAGTGATCGCATTACTGCATTGTCTTCTTGCATTCTATCTAACAAAGCGGAGACTACGATATTTATTAATAAAAGTGCTTCGACAGTCGAAACCCACCGTAAGCTAAGTAGTTTCATTTAATTTCTGTTTAACTGAATTGTAACATAGTTGGTTAAACTAACTCTGTCTGTTTGTGTACCGATTACCTATGTAACACGTCTAGGCGACCAACCGTAACCTCATAAAACACTGTAAGCTAGCTTTACTCGGACCTCGTGGATTGCGTATTTATTTTCTTTTATCTATTTTACAATGTAACCTTATACAATGGTTAAAACAACTCGTATATTCACCTCTACAATGTCTTTGTTTTATTCAACAACAAATTATCGCAACGTAGACTTCTGCACTATTGTCTTAATTCGAAGTAGCAAAATGTTTCAGCTTCGGTGACATGTTGCAATCAAATTTTAACTTATTTTTGCTGCTACATCTTTCAATCGATGAAATAGCTTTTAGATTGTTAGTGAGTTGGGTGTTGAGATCAATATCAAATAATGTTAGGAAATAAGCCCTCGCTGCAATCAAGTGTACACTTCGCTCAGTCTGAGGTCTCCGCTACGATGAAGCTTGCAGGACACACATCAGTTTCTCACTGTATGTGTATCTCACTAATGAATTCCTCGTCACATTCCAGTTCAGACACAAACGGAATGAATAGATCAACATTTATTGTTTTACTCTATCAATGTTGAAATAGTGTTTTGTTGCAACTAATTTTATTTCACAGCCAAGCTGGCTCCGTACAAAGGAGTTTTGGGACAGATCTTTTGAAGAGCGCTACGAAAAGATCCGCAACGATACTCGCCGACCTGGATTAAAGGTAATATTTAAATGCATTCGTTTCTTAAAAAAAACAACTTCAATATATATTTCAATTGCAAAAGAAACCTTACGCTCTCCGACGTTCCTTGAGATCTAAAGGACGACAGTAGGAGGCACTACAGGGTACGATGCCGCGGAGATCGGACAACAGAGAAAATAAAATTTTATTGAATGTTCAACAACTTGTAGATACTCTGAGGATAGTTCGATAAAATGTTTGTTTATTATAAAAAAAAACACCACTTCGTAATAATCTGATATATTGAATGAATAAATTTCATCGTATTATAAAGACAGCTTTCCCTTGCCACATAATTTTGAATGGTCTCGTATCTTTATTACCGGAAGTATAACGTCCGAAGAACAATTAATTGTTCTTCTCAATCATCTAATTCCTGCCATCATCATCGTTTAATACGTGTTCCAAATGCTATCCACACAAACATGATAGTTTGCATTTCATTATAGGGTTGGGTGGTGCTTGCAAATGTTTATGGACGTGCGGGAACCACTTCTCAACATAAACAATATTCTGTTTACCATCATTATATATAATTGAATATATCGTATTTCACATAAATAAATTCTTCAATCGTTTCAAAACAATTATCGCAATGAATACAGCAGTAATCTTATAAAGAGCCCGCTAACGCGGGATATCCTATTCTCGGAAATCAAATGCAAACGTCATAAACTTTGTCTTCCTACTTTTTTCATAAAAGTCACTCAGTTCTCCTTGATTAAAACAATCCCGCAAATTCTTTTAAACCTATCATTTAGATGAATCAAAACACTGCAATTTACTAACTCATTCCATTATCATCACAATAATGATTATCATATTAAGTACTAGATTTTGTCCGAGACTTCCTTTTTTTTAATCTATTCATCTACACTTTCTCATCTATGATATTAGTATGATAAAGATTTAATTTTTTTTTCATTTATACGTATGATCGAAAAAAATATATTTAAAATAAAACTTCGTGTATAATTAGATTTTAATGTATTCATAAATCAAAATACATAAGTTTATTAGCAATTCGATATGACATTCTCGCTTCCATGGGTTCTTAACGCGCGGTCGGCGTGGTACCGGCAAGACGAGGAATATACGAATGCGCTACAAACTTCATATTTAGAATACGTCTGATTGATCAGCGACAAGTCCTGTTTTCCCGCGATAATTTCCGATACCAACACGATGCACGGTGCTATCGAACTGCCGTTAATTATATCATAATTGCAATTAACACAGCAAATTGTTTATCGAAATGGAAAAACATGATTGAATTTCAGTCTTTACATTTCTCACTTACGTACCGGTATTCACCGTACCGTGCAGACAATATATCGGATTTCCAATTTAATATAAACACATACCTTAATGTAAATCTATATATTATTAAATTTAAATACTAAAAACCGTTCTAGGTACACGACAAAATAACTCGATGGAATCTCAATAAAACTGAATGATGAATGATAGGATTCCCGTAAAAACATACCTTTTCCATTTCCAATGAATAGCCATCAGTCGTTCAATATACATAAATGCTTCATGCACAATGTACTGAAATTTGAATTTTCAACAATGTGTTTCATACAATAAAATAATAATATTACTCTTTGTTGTGACCAGTACGTGATGTAGTGTGCAGTCAAATATTAACATTCAAAGTACAATGAATACAATTACACACATAAAACAAAATCAGAAGAAAATCTTCAATCGCTAATGTTCACTGGCACAACATCGTTATAAAGAACAAACAGCACGATTGCGACATATATTTCCATATATCTTTCCTCGTTCCTCCATTCCCATGTTCAAAGCGTTGCCAATTATATACAAAACAGTCAATGGTCGCAAACAAAGAGCTAAATTAATTATAAATATATACTTACATAAAGAAAGAACGAAGATTGAAGCGAAGTCAGTAGACAAAATAAGTCTATTAATAGCTAATATATTTTTTTTTTCAAATCCTAGTTCCTAATTTCCATTTCACTTGCGTTGCCAAGACTGGTGTGCAAATTGACAGCCTCGTAAGATAGGAGCACCGCCAAGTGGAAATAGGCTATCAGTATGCAAATATAAACAGCAAAATATTACAGGTAATTGTTGTGCCTCACTCGCATAACGATCCTGGCTGGTTGAAGACATTCGAACAATACTTTGAATGGAAAACTAAGAACATTATAAACAACATCGTGGTCAAACTGAACCAGCATCCGAACATGACATTCATTTGGACGGAGATTTCGTTTTTAAACGCTTGGTGGGAGACTTCACATCCAGTTAAACAAAAGGTAATTTTTCGCGATCATAAAAAAAATATTCAACTAAACGCAATATAACTTGAAATTTAGATAAAAGTTGATTTGATGATCAGATGAAAGTAACATCAAATTATTACAGGCACTTAAAAAACTAATAAAGGAAGGACGACTTGAGATTACGACTGGTGGATGGGTGATGCCGGACGAAGCTTGCACCCACATCTACGCGCTGATCGATCAATTTATAGAAGGTAGTATTCATTTGTTCTTATATTGATCTAATTACAATGATTCACTTCTCGTAATACAGCTTAGTAAACTTATCTACAAAATATTTATTGGTTAGTTAAAGTAATTATATGGACTCAGTTTGCCCTCCGAATTACATCAAAGTTTGCAACCTGTGTTAAACTTTATTTGAATATCATTTTCGGGCTCATCTAACTTTGACTTGACTGTTACGGGAAAACAACACCCTATATACTGGACGGGTTCTGATAGTTAGTAAAGCTTATTTGGATCTAAGAACTTTGGATCCCAATTTAGAACATTGTTTAATTAAAATAGGACTTTGGGAAAATATTTGTTTTAAATTAAAGTTTAATTTGTAGAGCAATTTCAAGTTCGCTTCATATTTCATGAAACTCATGTTTACGATTTAAATAGTAACAACTATTTGTATTTTTATATACACGTATAATTTCAGGTCATCACTGGGTTAAAACTAATCTTGGAGTCACTCCTAAGATCGGTTGGTCAATCGACCCATTCGGCCATGGTCCCACGGTCCCGTACATACTTGACCAAAGCGGACTGGAGGGAACGATCATCCAACGCATCCACTACGCTTGGAAGCAGTGGCTTGCCCAACGACAGATTGAGGAGTTTTTCTGGTTGCCCGGATGGACTACTAAGAAGCCATCTTTGGTAGTTCACAACCAACCTTTCGACATTTATTCTATTAAAAGCACTTGCGGTCCTCATCCGTCCATTTGTCTTAGCTATGATTTCCGTAAAATTCCCGGCGAGTATTCCGAGTACACCGCAAAACACGAAGAGATAACTGAACACAATCTTCATAGCAAATCTAAAACTTTGATAGAAGAATATGAGCGCATTGGATCGCTGACCGCACACAACGTGGTGCTGGTGCCACTCGGCGATGACTTCAGGTACGAATTCGACTCAGAATTCGACGCGCAGTACGTCAACTACATGAAAATGTTTAATTACATCAACAGTCACAAGGACCAATTCCATGCGGAAGTACAATTCGGTACACCTCTGGATTACTTCAACGCTATGAAAGAAAGATTAAACGGTAACATACCAAGTTTAAAAGGCGATTTCTTTGTCTACTCTGACATATTCAGTGAAGGCAAACCTGCGTATTGGTCTGGATATTACACAACGCGTCCCTATCTCAAGATTCTCGCACGACAATTCGAACATCAGTTGAGAACGTCGGAAATTATCTTCACGTTAGTGTCCAATTTTATACGACAGTCCACTGATCATAGACTCATTTCATCCGAGAAGCGTCTAGAAAAGTACTACGAACAATTGGTCAATGCGAGAAGGAATTTAGGACTTTTCCAGCACCACGATGCTATCACGGGCACTTCGAAGGCTAATGTCATGAATGATTACGGCACGAAGCTCTTTACCAGTCTATATCATTGCATTCGTCTGCAAGAATCAGCTCTTACATCAATTATGATACCGGACGAGAAATTGCACTCCCAAAGTATTTTGCAGAGTGAAGTTGAATGGGAAACATACGGAGCTCCCGTTCGTAAGCTTCAGGTGTCCTTGGTAGATAGGAAGAAGGTAATTCTCTTCAACCCTCTGGCAGAACGTCGAACGGAAGTTATCACAGTAAGATCAAATACTACTGATATCCGAGTTTACGATAGCAGAACAAGACGGCACGTTCCACACCAAATAACACCTATTATTGAAGTTCTCGATAACGGTAAACGTGTCATCAGCAATACTAATTTCGACGTCCAGTTTGTTGCAACTCTACCCGCGTTGACCACGGTGACATTCAAACTCGAAGAGCACACGAACACATCAAAACACTGTCTAGTTTTTTGCAACAATTGTAACGATAATAATTCTGAGAAACCACCAAATTTCGTTGTGAAAAAAATGATGCCTGGTGATATTCAACTCGAAAATTCAGTTTTAAAGTTACTGATAAACAGGAATAATGGTTTCTTGAAGCAAGTTTATAGAAAAGATGCGCGAAAGAAGAACACTGTTGAGATACAATTCGGGGCCTATCAAAGTGCGCAGAGACATTCTGGAGCTTACCTGTTCATGCCAGATTACGACGCGCCAGAGCGACACGTCCTCAGCCAGTACTCCAACTGGAACAGCGCCCAAGACGACAACATCTTCATAATATCCGGACCGGTATCTACCAAAATAACTACAATGTATATGCCGTTTTTGATTCACACCATAACTATATACAACGTGGAGGAGCCGGCGATGCTTCACGCCATATCGATCGAGAACATTGTTGATTTCGAGAACCCACCTAAAAATAGAGAGACTGAACTGTTTATGCGAATCGAAACTAACATCTTGAACGGAGAACCACCGGAGTTCTACACGGATCAGAACGGATTCCAATATCAGAAGAGGATTAAAGTTGAGAAGCTGGGTATTGAAGCTAATTATTATCCAATCACGACCATGGCTTGGATTCAAGATGATGATACTCGCATCACTCTGATCACGAACCATGCGCAGGGAGCATCGGCCTTTGAACCCGGTCGTCTCGAGGTGATGCTCGATAGACGAACGCTGTACGATGACTTCCGCGGCATAGGTGAAGGTGTGGTCGATAATAAACAAACCACATTCCAAAATTGGCTTCTCATCGAACCAACGAACTTCGAAAGAACTAAAAGAGATACTAGCGAGAAATTCCAAAACGTACACGAAAGATTCTTTAGACCGGAGGAGAAAACGACAGATTATCAATTACCGTCGCAGACCGCTGATTATTTGAGCCGAAGTCTGAACTACCCGGTGAACATTTATTTAGTTGATACGAGTGAGGTGGGCGACATTCAAGTGAAGAAGTATCAGTCCTTCGTGCAGAACTTCCCGCCGGGCATTCATCTGGTTACAATGCGCACCATCACTGATGATATCCTCGAACAATTCCCCAGCTCTTCGTGCTACATGGTGTTGCAGCGACCGTCGCACAGCTGCACTGTAGGATTACATCCTCCGAAACCAACCTCGTTCACACCTAAGACCCGGTTCAATGGACTTCACATCAAGAACTTGACTTCAGTCAGTCTGACCGGTCTCAAGACGTACAACACTCTGTTCGGTATAGAAGACGTGAAACTCGAACCGGTGGAGGTCAAGACGTACAAGGTCAAGTTTTAAAGACTGTTACATTTAGTCGTTAGGAAATAATAATCATAAACTTGCTGTTCTATAAGTATTTAGTCGGCATTAATGTTAGTCAACGCTTCGACATATCTCCGGGGTCCAAATTAAATTCTATGCGCTCGGGAGATACTTGTTTCATGTCTACGTTAAATTAAGAACACATTAGTGTGAGTTTTCACTGCCAAAATACCTGTACAAGAATGACATACTTCATATTCTCATAAAATTAAAGTAGGTAACATTGCTTTGTATAGTTTTTTTGGCAGTGAACTAGATTTTTTTTGTAAAATTTCACTTTTTACATGTTCACGATACTTTTTCTCATTAAGTATGCTTTTAATCTATTAAGAGAATTATAATTTACCAAGTATCCTTCTGCATGACTAGTGAAAATCTGGAAACACTAGATGAATCTACCTCAGGTCCAAATGATATAATTTTCAGAATTGAAATCATTTTATTTAAGGTATTAATTATTAAACGTTATAGCAATCCTACTACTCTTAAACAGATATTTATTTATGATTATTCCATTTTGCTACTAGTCTTCGTATTGTATGGATTTAGGAATACATCGGAGATTCTAAAAACACGAACTTAGTCAAATGTACATACCTCTTGCCATTATCAATTGTAGTAAAATAATAAAAAAGATTCAAATTATATTAATCGCATGTCATTTCATACATTTCTTCACATCTTAATTTATTTTTAATACATTATAAGTTGTAATTTATTTAAGATCTCCTATATTAAAATATATTGTGTACAAAAATAATTTAAGTACATTTTTTTTATTGAAACAAACGATAGAAGATTTTAAACGTCAGTGCGAAATAGTTACAACATTTAAAATATGAAACTGGAATTAATTTGACTATAGTTAATACAAGTGTCAACTGACTTTCTAATTTAAAATGCTTTATGTTTAATATCGTTAACAACCATTGCACCATTGTCGCTTAATTTAGTTTTGATGTTATAAACAAGCAATGCAATCGAATCTCAGCAAAATGTTTTCTTTGTATTACCTAATCTCAATATTTATACAATTATATTAATTTTAAGACTAGAAAAGTGGATTTCCACAGCCTAAATTTGGACGAAAACGTTCAGACAGTTTATGCTTTTTGAAAAAAAAATGTTTTTCGGCAGTCGTTCTAACGCTATACATTGATAGGTTAATTTGTTAATAAGAATTGTTTGGTTGTGTTTGTTAATGTTTTATTGGTTTTAGCTAAATTATTATTAAATAATCTAAGTTCTATCGCTGAAAAATTACACATGTATTTTAGCTTGCAAATAGTGTGAAAGTAATTTTATGATAGAAACAGTCGCCAATGTCATAATAATTAAAAAAATTATGTATAAATAAAAAATAAAGATTTATTTGTAATAGATAATATTTGGACACATTTTACAATTTTATTTTATTAATGTATGTATGACATATTGTGATTTGAAACACAATTTTTTAAAGAAACATTTTGGCAGTGTAATCCTATTACTAGAATGATAACATCATGAAGTAATCAATTATTTATTACAAATTTAAAAAACTAGTTTCGTTAAATCTACAGACTTGTAACCGTTTTGTGTTTTTAACGTCTGTAAGCAATTTCAAATAACTGTTTATTATATTAATTTTAATTGGAAAAAAATATAATTTAATTTATCGGTGACGATAAAACGAAAATTTGGGAAAATTCAGAATATAATTTCACAATTCAATCAATAATAATCACTCCTGTGATTTGTTTTTTTTTACCAAATTTAAATTAGAATTAATCTTTTTTTCTTCGTAATACCATATACAATTAATTTATTTGTATATATATATATATATATATACCAAAATAATTGTAAATATTTTTTTTCTATGTTTGAACATTTACTGTGACTTTATTACGTAAATATCACTTGAATGTTATTTTTTTTTCACATTAATGTGTTATTTGGTACAATATTATTAATAAGTAGATACGTGTATGCTTTTTGTAGTTAGTATTTTCATGACCTGTGCTTTAAAACGTATGAAATCTTTACCAAAAAAAAATTACATTAGTAAAAGTTTGTGGCATTTATTTTTACTAATTACAGTAACTAAATTAATATTTATTATATTACAATACTTTTCAAAACATCACATTAAATCCTTTTTGTAAAATGAAAAATATAATTAAGAAAAATTTTGAAATATACTTCTATGTTTTTTGTTATTGGCCACATGTTACATTGTCAGAATCTCAATTATGTAATCAGATCTTTTAATTTATATCATAATAAATAAAACTCTGTACAAGTTATTTCATTGTATTGTAATTTAAATAAAAATAAAATTATTATACATTAGTATACATGTCATTATTTCATTCATTATTTATTTTCCACAATTGTAATAATTAGTGATGCATTATTATAATATTATTTCAAAAATAGATTAGATCAAAATTTGATTCGTCGTACAGGGTAATAACACAATGTTTCACAACACATTACTTTTTCTTTATTCTGCTGGCGATCCATTCCAGGCCGAGGTGCAATCTGCGAAGGTAACATTCATTTTTAAATGTACAAAATAAACACAACAACATACATTGGCTAAAAATTCTACTCAACGCAAAAGGCGATTTAAAACCCATCACAAATATAAACATAGTTATTTAAATAAAATATTTAATATTCATCATCAACCTGCCCTCCCCTCGGAGTAGTATGTTCTACTCTACCATACATCTCTGTCAACCATCACATCTGAACTCACACACTTCCTATGAACACAATCCATCCACACCTTCGGTCTGCCTCCTTTTGGTTCTCAATTTTTCTATCACTGGCGCTACTTCCAAACTTCCCCTAATATAGTCATATAAATAAACTATTTAAGAATAAAAATCTGTATTTAAATGTAAGTAATAAATAACTAAGAAACGTTCTATAAAATAATACAACTAAATAAATACGTCGAATGATTCTTTATCAGTTTATGTCAACATATTTACATTGTAATTTAACAAGAAGTAATTACTATAATGTTGTAGCCTCATTAAACATGATAAGTACACTGAACTCCGCACATTAATCTTGCAGTAACAATTAAACAACTGCGTAATTATACCATTCCCCAAAATTTACAGCTCACATCTGTCAAAGATTGTTACGAGCTTGCTTCCAATATCACTGGAGGCTTCAGTTAGGATTGGCGTACGTTTACATAACAAATTGATGTATTCTTAAGAAATGTTTCAGGTTATAAAAGTATCACCAAATATAACCATCAACATACCCTAGATCCTTCCCTATATTAGTTTTGACCAGACCATAGTCATGTTGAATATTCAATAGTAATCCCTCTACATGCTTTGCCTCAAAGCATCACCCAGGTTTATATCTATGGGTACTGACATATTGTAGTTATTATTATGGCAAAGAAAATCAACGGGATAACTTAACAACAGAAGTTTAGTGGTAAATTTATAATGTATAAAATTTAATGTCAACTTACCCTTCTCCGGTGAGCGCACAGCAAGCTTGTATATGCCATGGATGCTGCTTGATAGATGTCAATGCTAATTGTTCAGATATTTCAGCAGCAGTCATCGAGCCCTTCACATCCTGAAATACATTACATCTTGAATTATAACGCTGACAGAGTTTATCCATTCAGCTTTATCCTAGCAGAACTTACCTGTATGCTAAATGCATCATCATTGGTCACTACAACAATTAACTTATTAGTATGCCTCTATTTATTTATATAAGTAATTGGTTGTAACAAAGTCAGAGTTAGTTAAACATGGGATACTTCATAATGACTTCTAAAGCAAAGCTTTGTGTAGATAATTTCAATATCTTTGTACAAATATTAATTAATAATAATTTATATATCACCGTACCTGTTTATTTGCAAAGACTAACAAGCAGGCCTTGCTGAGTTCTTCGTGGGTGAGCATCCGGTGCAGCTCCTCCCTACTTATGCTCAATCGCTGGCGGTCTGTTGAATCTATCACCATTATCACAAACTGTAAAAATAAATGAAATTTTTAAAGAAAAAATTATTTGATGTTTAATGTAATATTAACAAAAAACAGCACCATAGTAGCATCACACATGATAGCAGTATAATAAAATGGAAAGAACACTCAGTATTTCATATTTTGTATAAAATATCGATATTATTGTATTATAAATTAATTTAATAAAAAACTAAAGTGAAACTAACAGCACAGCTGTACAATTAAAATGTGTCGCAAGCAGCAATCTCATTATTGTACAAAGTATTTGTCCTTATTTCAAACACATTAGTATACACAATTGTATGTTTCTAAAATTTGGTTAATGTGAACTTCATATTGAGATTACAATCGCTGTGCAAGAAGCGTTATGCTCATCTTACTAATATTGTAAATGACTTTCTATGCATGCAAAGATATTTTACAATATGGTGAGGATTTTTATATTTCTACAAAGGATATACATAACAATTACATCATAATAGAATTGGGCTCTAAAGATAGCTAAAATTTACAATGTAACTAATGCTTACATCACAATATACAGTGGACTAAGAAAATATTTTGTAATGAGCTAAAAATTTCATATACCTCGCTGTTTGTGTAATAAGTGTTCCAAGCAGAACGAAGACTCTGTTGGCCTCCGAGGTCCCACATGACAAAGCGCAGATTGCGCCACACAACTTCTTCCACATTGGAGCCGATGGTTGGCCGAGTATGAACAGCTTCACCGAGTAACAACTGGTATAAAACAGTTGTTTTGCCAGCATTATCCAAGCCCACCAACACCAACTTATGCTCTGAAATTTTATAATTGATATTTAACTGACTATATATAATACTTGGCATAAAATTGTCTTGATAATGTTAAATATGTAAATTGTGAAACAAAAATTTTTCGAAAGTAAAATTCAAGTATTAAATGCCTCCAAGACCTTGCAAGAAATTCTCTTGATAAGTGGAAGTAAGGGTTTTTAACTTGATATTCATTGACCCACATAAACCATATTGAATTTAAATAAACCACATGATATAAAATGAGACCAAAAGGTAAAACACCACATGCAACTTTGTGCATGTGGTCATTTTAAACAGTTATAATGGTATTTTATACCACATTACATTACATATTATGCTATATTTTTTGTGATAAATGTATAATTAAGTCACTTACCCTCGTTTTCGAATAAACTCCAAATTTTTGAAATCAGCAAGCCCATTTTGATAAAATAAAGATGTAATACAAAGGAAAATGTTTCTCGTCTAGTTTCAAAACCATAAGTAACATTTAGAGCATTATATATTTCCTAATCGTAAAAATATTACAATTACTGGCTTAAACACTAATCCATTACCAAATCCATAAATGAATTGCACTAAATATCATCATAATAAATTTAATCGAAAATTTTAAATCGTAAAATATGTTACGTTACGTTCATTTCCTTGGTCCTAATTACAAGATTTACCTAACATGATTAAATCTATATATTCGCATTTACTTTTTAAAATGACACGCTCACACACAACACTTACATTTATTCAATATTTCTAAACTGCCTAAATTAACGAAAATAATGTTTCATTTCTTTGTACCACAGCAACTAAACTGGACAACACAATTATTCCCTTATTTAATCTGAAACTGAAGTGACGTGACAACATTATCATTAGGCACATACTTGCCATAGTATAAAACATATTAGGGCTGCCATAGTTTAAACAGGTTTATATTTTTGTAAGTAATAGAAAGTAACAAGTAAAAAAAAACATTTCTAAGCGAAAGGAATAACGTAAGTTTTTCACATTGCCGTTATTTTTTTTATTTTTATAAATATTTTTAAGTTTCAATTATTTGTACACCTTTTGTGAAATAGGCTTACCACCAGGCCGGCATCATTGTGTTTTATAGATTTTCTTATGTAAACAAAATATTTTGTTAATTAAATTAAATAAAATCCAGTTTATAAGAACATTTTATTATAAAAATTTATACACGTAAATTGGGATAAACGAATTTACAATATTTTAAATTAATCTTGTGATATATTGATATTTTAAATCAGATATCACTTATAGTAAATGAACTAAACGAATATTTTACATCATTGGCACAACAAATTTCATCATTTTCAGGACACACAATAAAATTTTACATTCTCACTTGACATGAAGCCACAGACTTTCTTTTAGAAGTATACCCGTATTGTGCTCAGTTCCATTGGAGCGAACGAACCTTTGTTAACTTTAGATATAGGCGTTCCATCCTGTGTCCCACATAAATTAGTCTGATATACTGCTTTTACATTACGAAGTATTTTTTCTATAGAAAAACTATAATCGCCATTACAATTATGTTGTTGAAAGTGATTTATTTCACACGTAAAGCTTTGTCTGTGTAATGTTATTAGAGCTGTATTAACAGACAACTTTTCCGCCGAGGCTTTATAAAGAATTAATCTGAAATTAATGACAAAAATATCACAAGGAAATGGTGTTTTGATTAATGGAAGAAAGGTGTAGTAGCAATGTTCAGTTTGTGATCTATCAATGAAAAATATGTCTAAATGATAGTTAAGAGCATTGGCAAGATGTAGAGCGTCTAAACTTGGCAGTTGTAATGTCATTTTTCGATTGACGCTGTGGAAAGTTTTACTCCTTATAAAGTTTTCTAATAATATAACATGCCTATGATATGTAGCACCATTGTCGGCTAGACCTTCTCCTGTGCCGCGGCCATCGTTATAGAGAACTCTACGGTCTAACATAAGAACGATCTGTCCTTCCTGTAAACAAGTCACGCCCTGTGCATGATCGGTCAATAACGTCAAACGGTTCTGGTAGTCTTGGATGTAAGCTAGACTTGTCATAGGGTAAATGTTTGATTCGATTCGTCTGCTTATATTTATATATCTGGGAGTATATTGAAAACCATTGTTATCAATAATCAACTCCGGCGGATTACCATTGACGATATCAGTTTGCACTGATAAAAATACTTCCAGTTCTCTGTTTTTAGGTGATGCTTCGTAATCTGTCTTAGTTTCGACGCAGATAATTTTGGAAAATGGGCCATTCATTAAATTAAAAATTTTAACACTACTCTGCAACAGACGACCGAAGATGGTCGTTAGTTCAGTTGTTACCAGACCAGAAATAATTAATACGATTTTTGTTTTAACTCCTCTTCTATAAGGTGATAAAATATCATGTAATGGTTTAGAAAAATTTGTATTAAACAAAAACATTCCTGAATTTATATGATTACTTTTAAACGCACCGTAATCGATCATTATAGATTTTTTATTATTTGTATCTTTCTCAAATACTGTTTTCAATAATCCTGTAATTTCATCAAATATTAAACGATGTTTATAATTCTCCAGTTGGATATCGCCTATTTCTATTGGCTGAATGTTAAATGGAAATACTGGTCCATTGCCGGGAGTGTCGTCCATTATACAGGAGACGCAATAGATGGTTGATGCGCTGGATGAAGCGTCATAAGTCTCCTTGATTTTAAACAACTCTAACGTCATCGGAGGAATGACTATTACGAAGGAAATAGTAAAGAACTGCCGAGATATCTTAATAGTATTTTCTGATTGGTAATTCCAAATCGGATTGATTTGTATCGTTACGTCCTTTTTATTGTGATCAATAATTCTCACATTTGGGTTGCGAGTTACAAATTCTACAATTTCAGTTCTCTCGTGGCTTAAAGAATTAAACACATAAATCTGATCTCCTGGAGTGACTGTTCTAAAAGCTGAAATGAATTCACCATTTCTGTATACATATTTTTGGAGATATGTTACATTTCTTTCTGATTTTATACTAATCAAACTTGCACTAGTTTCTTGTATGTACCAACAATCTTTAACGGTTGTTAATATTTTTTTATGTACATATTTCAATACATTAGCCGTTAGCGTCCCACTAACAACATTACGATCATGGAGACGAGCTACTGTTTCCCTTGATTTTACTAAAAGATTGAACAAATCTGATATATTCATCTGTCGGAAAACATTAGAACTTACAGCGAAGGAGAATAGAATTTCTGTTGTTCTCAAAGTAGACTCAAGGCGTCTTAACAGAATTTTTAATAAAGGCCTAGTTGTAAAGAATCCTGACCAATAAGCCGGTGTCCCTGAGCTAACATCTGCAAAATTAAGAAAGTCTCCTTTTAGCGATGGATATACCCTGTTCTTTTCAACGATTGCCTTAAAATAATCTTTGGGAGTACCAAAATCTATCGTTGCTTTATATATCTCACGGTTTATATTAACGAAATCGGCAATTTTTTGATAATTATTGTACTGAAAATCGAACTCTGTCTGTTGTTCGTAGTGGTACGGTCCTCCTATTGGTGCGATGATAACATTATGCGGTGATATAGTACCAGTCTTTGAATATTGTTCAAGTAGCAATTCTGCTTTTTGTTTTACGTTATATGAATCTATATTGTTAATTGATTTTACGAAATTAAAATCTGATACACATATGTCTTTATCTGGCCCACAAGCTTTAAAACCGTCCGAATTGAACTGCAGATAATGGGTAAGGACCGAATTCTTCGGAAAACGTTCTTTGCCAATTTTATTTAGGATATCATTTATATTCGATTTAGAAAATATATCGTTGTCCCAATTCTGTACCCAAATGAAATCACTGTGTTGGTACTCGGCTAGATATTGTTCCCAGGAATAATGGACATTAGTCATGACAAGGTTCGACATCCCACAAGCTGAAAGAAGGTAAGTCATAGTGGGGCTATGTGTTACGCTGTTAGTGAGCCAGGCTGTTCTCGGTACGAAATTTAAATGATGTTTCAGCCATTGATGACCTGGAAAGAAATGGGACTTCATTTAAAATTACTTTCTATAGTATACGATAGAAAACAGAGATTTGATTACCTTCTATTAGCTGATGTAAAAGTCCAAATAAATGGATTGTAGCTTCGTCTGGTTCCACCCAGCCGCCTGTACTTATTTCTATTCTACCACCTCGCACCAACCGTCGGAATGCCTGGAAAATAACATTCGATGTAATCTTTTATTTCAGACTAATAAAAAAAATGTCAAATGTCTATATGATGTCGTACCGAACGATTTTTCTGCGTCGTCGTTTGCCACCATTGACTCAGATGTGATACCTCGTTCCATGTAAATGTTAAATTCTTGTAGAATTGCAACTTTTTAACTAAATTTGATAAAATCTTGTTTACACTATTGTTATGATATTGGTCGAAGCTTTGTTTCCATATTGAATCGACGTGAGCGCGTGGTACTAAAATAACCTGATAAATAATATAACTTATTAGCCTTTTGTAATAAGCCTTAAATATAATTAGCTGGTAAATAAACAATGACAATAGGAGTCTTCTTGCCACTCTGAGTAGTTTATGGTCAGCAACGATGTGGTCTTTTGCGAAATCTTTGCTTCGGGACTGCTTAAGACCCTAAGTATTGCAATTAACAGATTTTTTTATGTTGTTAAAAATAAATTGATAAAGATCTTAGACCCTACGAATGAAATATGACCTATAGGTATTAGCATTCGTGTAACGATCAGAGAAGGGATATTGCAAATGCTATATATGTCACAGTAAAGTATCGAGTCAGCCAAATTGTCTTTCGATGCGAACATTTTTAGTGTTATGTTACACGTTGGAGCTGCATATCGTATTGTTGGCGTGTCTCATTTGTAATAATACTAACTTTTAAATAAGAACAATGGTCGAGAAATGGCTTGAGGTAAGATGTTTAGTGGTAGTTTTTTTTTTATTATATATTTTTTATCAACTATATAGTTTGCGTTTTAAATACGATCACAGAATCAAACATTTAGGCAAGTTTGTACTAATGAGATTTAAAAAACGTAGTAATTTTTTTTTTATTTCATAAGTCGTATTCTTTTGTTGCTGGTTATCTTCTTAGGATTGAATTAAAAAAAAGAGTTTCTATTAAAAGTATTACAAAAGGTGATTCATTATTGTTGTTACATTTCGCTGAACGTACATAATTGTAATACTACACCAATCTTTGATAACACATTCCTTTACCATTAACGAAATGCAACGAGTTTTCACTGTGAAAGTATTTGTAAGAAACATATTGCCATCCTTTTCATTTCTATTGTAAAAATGGAGATCAATACATTTTTATACAATTACATCGATGGAATTTCGGAATGAACTAGTTGATTATTGTTAAGCGGCGAGTTCGATGAAGAGGCGAGACATAATGTCCATATTAAAAATGACAAGTAAATTTGAAACATTAGCATCTGTTATTAATTGATCAGAATTAAATTTGTTAAATTACCTTCAATGGCGGCCATCGATTGTTTCTCATAAGCGACTCATAACGACTGTCGAACATCTTGTTCCAAAATTGTTTTTTCGATAACCACGGCGGCTGTATAACATAAATTATTAAATTAAACTATAGCTATTCATTTAAAATTTTATATAGTTTATTATACTAACCTCGATATCGAATTTAGAAAATCTATCCTGAGCGTCAATATCGGCGTTATACGGTTGCAAAACAACACAAGTGAACGGATTTACTGGGACAGTGTAGTTGTAATACATCGGAATTACTTCTGGAGTTACCTCTTCTATTAAAAAGTCCGCTTTGTCATTGTCCACTTCGTACTCTGGCATCTTCCTCATATGTAAATCGTTCGATTCCGATGACTTATCATTACCTATGTCACTACTTGTACGAAATATAGTCTTCTTCGATGCGCTGTTATTACCAAATACTTGAAGAATTTCTTCCATATTCGTCGGCTTTTGTAATACGTGTTCTTCGATCGGAGGGAAAAATCTAGAGGTCTTCGGTATTTTGTAAAAACTTTCAACTGTTATTTTATCTGGATACGTGTTATTTGTTATTTTGTCAAGTGAGTTGTCTAAGGGGAATAAAATATTATCAAAGGAAAGAGGATGCGTGTAATTGTAGAAAGTGTCGCGGGTCAACCTGAGCTCGTTTGGATGTCGATTCTCTCTACGGTTCATTTTAAACTTAGAGTTATCACCTTTGCTACGGCTTGTGTCGACCGCTGATAAAATCGTAGACATTTTAGGTCGTTGTTTATTGTTTAACATTTTCCCTTGAGGATATTCTGGAAATAGCTCCGCGTGAACTTTCAAATGATAAGGTGACTTCGACATTGAGATATTTTTCCAGTACACATGGTTTCCTTCAATCTCACTGAACGGCCTTTGAACCATTTTCGATTGGCTTCGAACTATTTTTCTTAATGCTATGACAATTAAACAATACATAATAAGCCCTTCGAGGTAATTACATACGCATTATACCAAAATGATTATAAGAAAAATAATAACAATTAAAAGAAAAAAAAATCATATTTCTACAGGTAAAAATTAATTTATGTCTTAACACAAAAAATTTTTTTTTTCGTTTATTAAAAAAAATGACGACTTGTGAATTAAATTGAATGTCGTTTTATAGTATTTTATATACATTGAATTCAAATACTTACTTTTTTCATAGCAGCTGATGTTGTTGGCTATTATAAGTAATATGAAAATAATTAATTGAATATGAAACATGTTCCCACCAGCCATGCCTCGTAGTGGTCAGTTTGTGACTGATTATGCGGTACACCATTACAAGGATGTTTAAAAAAAATTAGTTCGTCAACAAGCAATTGTGTTTCCGTATGTCCTATACTGATGCACACAATGTTATGACTGTTATGCCTGATTGTACTTCATTGTAATATTATTACAACTTCATACGTTCATTGTTAAACCGTACGCTGTATTTTGTAAATAAGTTTTCGGCCTCTTTGGCATTTTTACTTGAATTATAAGAACTTTTTTTTTATGACAAATACTTTATTATTTCATGACAAAACCACTAATGTAGTCTATCAGTTTTAATTAGTAACTTCATTTTAGTTACTTTATTTTCTTTAAGATAAAGGTAGTAACTGTATAACTTTGATTTCCTTACGTTTTTTTCTTTAATTATTTGTTGTAGTTTTATAATAAGTAAAAAAATCAAACTTTATTTGCGCATGCGCGTAGAATATGACCGAAGTTAGCTTTTGTGTGACGTGAAGTTAGCATTTTGCTACCAACATACAATAACAATTGGGCGGTACGGATTTATTGATCCAACTCAACCCCAAACAGTTAGGCCGCGATGTACGCCGGCTAGTCTTTAACCGAATCAAAGTTACGTGGAAATTGTTTACATAAATTGGAACGTGCTATATCAATATTTACTAAAAAAAAAGTAACACAATGGTAAGACTTTATTTAAAAGCATTGTTAAGTCAAAGTAAATTAAATTGCATACTTTGCAAAACTTACTAGTTTCACATAAAAAAAATGTTTTTTTAAAAGTCCATTTCTTTTTAAACATCCAATATAAATATATACTAAAGCGTTTGTGAATAATTTTTGATATATTTATTTAATGTGTTTAATTCATAATATAGGAGAAATCATAAATTATGAATAAACAAGGTATCATATAAAAGTCTAATATGTGTTAAAAAAATATCGCGCTTTTTTCATTATTGTCATAAACGGTAAGTCGTCCTCAACATTAGTGTGGAGTTAATATAAATCCAGGTTGTTTCCTCACTTTTCATTAATCAATTCATCTTCTGAAGTTCACACCATCTATACAATTTTTTTTTTTTAGAATGTTTAAAAATCTTGACCATTGCATTATTCACAGGATAGTAGTAACGCTATGACCACATCGGGGTTATTGGACTGGGAGCTATCTCTACCATCCGATCAGATAATATCCCATGGCTGGTACCACGGAGCTCTCAGTCGAACGGCTGCTGAAAATCTTCTACAGCAAGACCGTGAATTTCTAGTCCGCGAGTCATCCTCGCAACCAGATAACTATGTTCTAAGCTGCCGCTCGAATGGACAACATTTACATTTTGTCATACAAAGGGTAATTATTATCATATCGTATCGCTTAGCGCTTACTTAATTAAAATAGTTTTAATAAATTCTAGATTGTAGTACACCCTGAGACCGTGTACGAGAAATATCAATACCAGTTCGAAGATGAAGCATATGACACCGTAGCAGACCTCATTACTTCCTACGTGGGATCTGGCAAGCCCATCTCAGCGGCCTCCGGAGCCAGGATTCAATATCCAGCGAATCGAGTTGTACCCCTGACAAACTACACGGCCGATGACATGACCGCTGTAGTATCCCCAATGGGCGAATCATCCGGCTACGGCAACCCATACAGTTTGTACAGTCACTTCGCTGCAAAACCTGGAATGCAACTTCGAGTCCCATTTAAAAAACAAAGATCTCATTCTCTAACACCAATAGATATAGCTCAACACGTAACACACGGGAAAAGTGCCAGTGCAGATGGTGTTATACAGAGTCAAACGAATAAACACCATAAACATTTGTCCAGTGATTCCAACTCCAGTTCGGGGACATGGGACGCAAATTTGCCGACGAGTCCACCTGCTAAACCAGTTCGCTACGAAGGGCCAAAGGCCGACGACAGACGACTGGAACTTCAACGATTCTATCACGTTTCTGGTTCAGATTCCGGCAATGGATCTGGTGATTCAACACAGAGCTCCGCTCATAGCGACCCTAATAAGTCAAGACTCGACATGGATTACAACTTAGTGACACCAACACTAAAGCAACAGTTTGACTACGATGTCACAGAAGCTAGACTTTTACAAGCTGAAAATTTGGACTACATGATCGAATCAAGGATCAACTTGGAACACTTCCAATCTCAAATCATACCTATGAATCTAACGAAGCCTTTAGAGTCTGAGACTTTACACACTATCAAATTGTTTTTAAGAACATGTGGACCGCGTATTTTAGCAAATCACATGTCTAAAGTAGACTTGCATTTCTTGATCGATGATGCCGTACAAATTGAAGGCTTGGATAAAACTGCCTCAGGTCTAGAGTTATGCTTTTTGCCTCAAGGTCGTTCGTTACGTCTGGATGTGATAGAGAGGTTTGTATAAAAGTAATTGAGTCACCTGAAATTGTTTTATATAATTATGTTCTATTTGAATGAGAATTTATAATTCCAGAATTGAAACTTTTCGACTCCTTGTAGCTGTAACGATATTAACTTGCCAAACGGATAGGCAAAGAGCGGATACCATAAATGACTGGATTCTCCTTGCCGTAGAAACAAAGACGGCTTTGGGAAATCTGTACGGCTTTTCAGCTATCATGTTTGGTCTTTGTATGCCCCAGGTAAAAACATTATTTTAAACAAGAGTTTTTTTATTAAAAACTTTTTAATTACACACCTTACTTGTTCAGGTGGAATGCTTAGAAACTGCATGGAGTATACTGCGACAGGCTTACACAGACAGCGCAATTATGTTTGAAGCTAAACTGAGACCGTGTTTTAAAAGTATGAATGAAGGAACAAATCCGCTGCCTCCTAACACTACCACACCTTATGTGTTGCCGCCAGTCCTTTGTTTCCATATGTTTGGTAAGTACGGTATATGAAATCATATTATACACTTGTATCTGTTATATTACTTCATTGTTTTATTAAGTTACCTAATATAATACCGTTTGTAGCTATCGTAACTTTTTAAATGCTTAAATATTTTTTTATCTGAACAGATGGCGAAGGCGGCGGTGTGATGCAGCCCGATGACACATTCCCGAATAGTCTCATGAACACACTTGATTTCGATTTCATCAGTACAGCTGCGCATTTAGATGCGGCTCGACATTTCCCCGACCAGGTGGACATGTTCAAAAGAAATGCCAGAACGGTCATCCAAGTGATGTCGCAACTTGGACCAGTATTAGATCCAATATTACTCGAACTTTTCAAAACGGAATTTCATATAAATTTCCTTTGGGGCGAAAGAGGTGCGTTGACGACGCCGAGCCAAAGATTCGCTAGACTTACTGATATATTAACAACGATGTCTGCAAAATTAGCGAATCAACCTCAACTACAAGAGGACGTTGTATAAAATAAAAATATCTTTATTATATAATAATATCGGATTAATTCGGAATGTTTAATCAATTGGAGTAGAATTACGTTTAGAAAATTAAAATTATAATATAAATTAAAATAACATAGGTAACAGTCACCGACAAATAGATAAGATTTTAAAGCTGTCTATAAACAAGGATTGATTTTAAATAAGATATTATTTGTTTTTTTTTCTTATAAATTAACTTACCTCACTCGGTTTTGTATGTTTAAATTTTTTATATGTTCATTATACATATTACCTACAAATATATTCATATAAATAAATTAAAGGTTATGAAATAAAACGACTAAACTTATTTAATACTATAAGTAAACACTGGATATCCTTTTACACTCACAACTGTATTTTGGAAACATTCAATGATTCCGCCTAGCGAAGTAAATATAGAAATAATAAACAAAATACCCCAATAAGAAATTTATTTATTTAAACATTACATAAAAAAAGCATACTGTTATATACTATTTGCTTATCATAAGTAAATATGCAACTTCACATTGAGATACTTCATTAAGACCATATGTTTATACCCTTTCAAATTTTATAATATTCATTTTTAAAACTGATTATATAAAAAAATATATAAATTTTAAAACCTATAATAAAGTAGTCATTTTAATTAAATATTTTTTCATAAACTGTATGATAATGTTATACAATAACTTAACACTAGCCCTGTTTTAATTAGCATGTATTGTATAAGTCAAAATATATAAGTCACTCGATATAATTGATTAAGAAGCTTAAAAAAATATAAAAAAAAACTATTGATAAAACTTACAACATAGCTTTATAACACGTCTGCACTTTATCGTATGTATTATGCAAACAAATTACAACAGTTTCAATAAAGATTTATCATATATTGTAACAACCTTTTTTAGTCTAACAAATTTTCCGAACCCTACACCTACAGTTTTACTATTTGGTAATGAAAGGCAAACTTTATTGCTTTTGTGTAGAAATATACATATATAAATATTTCATTATCTTTTTAAAGTCATTGTTAGTACTATTTAACAGCTAATAAGTCTAGACCAGTCTTTCTCAAAATGGACGATACCGGCCCCTTGGGGACGTTTGAAACCTTGAGGGGGCGTTAAGGGGCCCATCAAAATGGGGCGAGCGTTGATGTGGGTTGGGAGGGCGATATTATTTGTAATTTCATTTACTTCATATAGTATTTTATGTTTTACTAGAATTAAAACCCACCTACTACACAAAAACGTTTACTTACGTAAACACCGTTTACTATTTCTATGTATAAATATAAAAAAAAATACAAATAATATAAACGTTGGTTTAGGCGGCGGGTTTTTTGCTTTGAACCAGTTCTAAATTATAAAGTGAAATTAAAGTAATGAAGTCTAGGTTAAGTTTTAAGGGTGCATAGAAATGAGAGGGGGGGGGGCTGTAAAAACATTTGATTTTCAAAGGGGGCGGTTAAAGAAATAAGTTTGACAATCACTGGTCTAGACTCTAGACCATATTACAGATGCTATAGTTTTTAATATTTTCATACAGTGGGTGATAAAAAGTCAGTCTTTTGATTTTGAAGCCACTGAACCAACCCATTTAGTAGGAGTAATTCATCTTCACAAACTTATTACGTATGATAAATGTATAAGATATCATCCTGATATATAAATATTAAAAAGTCTCAGATGTTGGAATAAGCATATTTTAAAACTTTAGAGATTTAGCGAAAAGTGCAACAGTTGCTTGCGTTTTATCACCGTTGAATCTTCTCAGCTCAACGATTGCCTGTAACACAATAACATAATAATGTTTCTATAAACCAATAGACACGGTCCCGATTCCATTCCACATTTAAAAACGAAATTTGATTAATTAAACTCTACAGTTGAACCTTTAGATTCTCTAAGTTAAACCATTTACCGACTGTGAGTGCGTCAGTTAATATGAAAATAACATAAGTCATATATTCACCTGTTCTCTAGTGAAACCTAGACCAACAATTTCTTCAACATCAGATTCATTAAACGAATCTGTTGGCAGTATTGTTAGGCTAGGATTTCCGAGTCCTGAAAACAGAAATCATAAACTCAATTATCCATTGCATGGGAATTTTTAACGCGAAGACAAAGACAATCGACAAAAACATTTTTTTAAAGGAATGGTCAGTATAAGAATATGGTTTGTGTGTTCTAAATTCAAATATTCATGTTTTATGACCTTGCTTTACTAAATATTTCTTACCAGTCCTTTTATTTCCTTGCCCTGCGTTAGTAGACGCTTGGGAACTGGTACCCGGCTTCGACGATTGGTTTCTAGATGCTTCAGCTAAAACATATTTGAATATTTTATAACGAAATGAGTTTCTAATATTTGGTTTTCATTGACGAAACATGTGTACAAGTTCGTCTCTAATTCCTCAGAGGGTAAACGGATGGTAACACTTCTGTACATATCTTTCGGCAATGGAGACCAACTGTAAAACTGTAACCTTACCAGTTTGATTAGTCGATTGTCCTGCACTTGTAGTCGTTTGGGCATTGATAGTCGATTTCATTGGTGTATTATTTTTTGTTTGTTCTGTAAAATTATTAAAAACATTACATGTATTGATAAATACCTCATTTGTTAAGGTTCTAAGACTACTTGAAAAGCCATTAGAATTTATGATAAAATTATTTAAAACATAATATCTGTTGCCTTTGTTATTGAATGATGAATGACACAAACAGGTCAGTACGATGTTATTTTTTTTAAAATCTTCTCTCCAGCCAGTTTTATATTCAAAACGATCAATATATTCATGTCTTTATTATGATATTGCTTATATTATCCAATACTCGAAAAAATATTCCGTGAGGTCAATCTGTAAATTATTAGTAAAGCATACTCTTGTAACTAATAAGCAATTAAATCATGCAAAAAAATATTATCTGTTGATGCTGACAATGACCCAATATATACTTTCAATACATTATATATAATGTATATCTCGGTCTCAACCTTATTTCTATATAAACATTATAAATCAACCTTTTTATTATTACATTGTTATGTGGTAGTAATAATCATGCAGTTACTATTTTGAGTCCAACATCAAATTCAAGCCACATAAAACGTATGTTTCATTGACAACTTGTATAGCAGAATAAAAATGTTAATGCAAAAATATGTTAGTTAAATTAACCATTTCAAAATATATTAGTATCTAAATGTTTAGATAAGTTCTTGATAGCTAAAAGTAAATATTAATATAATTAAAGGATGGTAACACACACACACATGCAAAAGCAGAAAAACAAAAAGAAATATAGCTTGTACTGTTTTTATTTTTTTTTTAATAGAAACTATGTTACTGTCTTATTAAATATGCAACAAATTTATTTTTTACTCTTACCTCAAAAATTTGCAACCAAAACAGTATCTAGTAAAAATAAATTTATTGAACATATTTCATTTTTTATTAATTCCATGTAAACTTATTATATTAAAGCAAAAGAAAATATCGTAGTCGTGCAAAATGATTACATTTAAAAAAAAAAAAGTAAATAACAAGTTTCATGAACTGTGAAAATATCACAAGAATGCTTAATTAAAAATGCAATAAAAAAAAGGTAACATTTATTTCTTTTTTCCTCTCCCACCTTGTTTAGATTTCTCAAGTGCTTCTTTTATTTGACGTTCCTCGTGGGCTCGAGTCGATTGGTTGACGATTTCATCTTCGGAATAGCCAGACAAGCGGGCACATTCTGGCAATTCAGACTCTGGTAGGAACGGTGTCTCTGTACCCGTTGTTCCAATACGTAATACATTTCTTTTTAAATCAATGTTACACTGAAAAAATTTACTATGACTACTAATAGTATTTTGCTAACATATTTTGACTAGAAAGTTTAATTTATATAGTCATATCAAAGATATACGTTATTCAAATTAAAGAAAAAGTCAAGTAATTATACATTTAAAATTTACAGTTTTCTAAATCAAAATATGCATTGTCCAAACTACTATTATGCTTTTATATTGTTTATCCAAACTTAACAAAGATTTAGACATACCTGATGTCTTTTCAACATATCCAAGCCAAGAAGCATATCCATTGGTTGCTCTTCAAGCACTGAGAATGATGTTGTTAGAAAATCTTTCTCAATTCTCATTTGAACCATGTGGATTCTGCCAATTATGCGTTGTACACCCACACCTTTAGCAATGCCCGCCCATCTATTAATAATAAAAAAACAATACATGTATGTCTATATTTTGATACAATCACAATTTACAGTATAAAGCACAAGTTTTAAATATAAATTAAAGCATCAAAGCTAAATATTACCAAATAATTTGAAAAACAATTTAAAATTTTAATTTTTTGTGCCGTGGCATTAATAGTTAAATGACCTGTGAACACTGTTCTACTTTACTTTTTTTTACACATTTTTAATTTTAATTCTACTGAAAGTCACAAGCAATTGTATTACCTAGTATCAACAAGTCTCATAATATTGCATCTTTCTGCACATGCAGCTGACATGATGGTTGTTTGAGCACCTGAGTCAATAAATGCTTTAACGGGAAACCTAAAAAGGAAAAAAGATGGTATTATGTAAAGAAACTATAATATCTCAACTAAAGTATTAATATTATATTGTGAGACTGACCCGTTAACATGACAATTGATGTATAACATAACAACAGTTCCGAAGGTTTCTGGATTGTATTCCATAGCTGCTTCCATGTTAGCTTCGATATTCTTCTGCCTTATCTCTTCAGCTATCATCCTTTGAGCTTCAGTATCAAATGGATCAGAATTCATCATCCTGTTAAATTGAGATCTTAATTCAATTTAAAATTTAACATTAACATTAGAAAGTTGTAAAACAACTATGAAATTGTTCCACAATTAACAATGGTCAAGTTGAGTGAGCGACAAGCTGTGAACATGCTATAGTATCAATCCCACCCACCCTGAAAAAGAGCCTCCGATGGACTCGAAACTAGTCAGTACTGACACCAATTTACACATGCGTTAAGCCATTTTATAAGTAGTATAAAGGCCAAATTTGACTTTTATTTGACTTTAGATATTTCTTAATATGAAATTATATTGAAATTTTTTACTGGCTATCCGCCTATTAATGATGTCCAAATCGAAAGTTATCACCTTCAGTAAGTCAACACAATTTGTTGTACTGTTGGCATAACATGTTCAATGCCACCTTGAAAATAAATGAATCATCAAAAAGTTCCTTTGTTGCAATTCCTAGTAAGAAGCAAATTGGTTTCAAAAGTGTGTATGAAATTGATACCATGGACTGTGCCTTCTTCATTGCCATTTAGTTATAGATAGAACATATTTATTTATAAAACAAAGCTTCTCCTACTTCTGTTTCTACGGTGTGAATTGATGACCATATTTGTCTATTTCAAATATTCTATAGGACTTTAGCATAAACTGTATCAGAGCCCGTACAATAATTTCCATAGCCCATTTAAATAAAGTTTGAAATGGAATAACAATCAATTGTTTAGACTACCAGATTACCTTATTCTCTGTTGTTGGCGTTCAGTCCTTGCTGACAATTGTTCTCGTAGAACAGAAGCAAAGGTATCTAAAAAAATTTTTTGTATTTATGAAATTCACCTCACAGGTCATTTAAATGTGTAATTCATTGTCTTCTAAGAAACTTACCAAGGTTTCCACTTAATAAGGCGTCTGCCAATCGTGGGTTGTTTTGTTTAAGTAAAGCTAGTTCATCGGGTTTGGCAAGAAACATTTCTCTTATGAGACGGGGGTCTTCCTCGACTGGTGCACTTCTAGCAGCCATAGAGCTACTAGCGACCGCAGGTGGAACTTGTATATTGCTAAAATCAAGGTTGGCTAAACCTGCAGGCAATGCTGAAAACAAATTATGACCAAATTTATCAAAAAAGTCTAATCAAAACAAATAATTTTTTTTGACAGCAACAAAATGTCATTAATATTTTTAATTTTTACGCAGCCGTTTTATTTGCAGTAAACAGTTTACCGCTCGGTGCATATAGATGACGTTTAGTAAGTCAACAAGAAACATGACACTGCAATTTTGTAAAAGTGGACCAAAGATGCATACCTTGACTTGCGTCGTTGGCGCTGAGACTGGAAGAAGATTGCAGCATGTGTAGGAGAATTATCACATCTCCATCGTTAACGCCATGGTCCCTTAAAGACTTCTTGTCGTCTAACAGCGGCTTGCCGTTGAAGTTTAGGATTATGTCCTTTGCTCGAAACCCGGATTCTATTTCACAGAATGCTTTAAAATTCTCCAATTCCAAGTCTTCGGAAACATCTATGACGAAAATTTCGTCCGTAAGCGTAGTTACAGTAACTTTCATCGTGAAATTTTCTGATACCGCTATTTTTTTTCTTTGAAAGGACTCTGCGGACGCTTTGTGTTATTTATATTTGAACAATGACTGTCCAAAACATTTTATAGTACACGAACGTTTAATATCACAGTAGTCTTCAACGATAAGCAGAGCACAAATAATGTTTCTCTTCGAGCTGCTTGGTATCCACAGTACATTTTTTTGTGAATTTGTAAGGTAGCTAACTTCACTTAGTGATCCGCGAATTATAGCTTGACCAGAAAAATGGCATTCCTGTCAAAAGGGCGCCACAATCTACTTAAGCTCAGAAATTGCAACATTCTCCATCTACATCGAAAATTGTGTTAAATCTGGTGTTTTACATTTATTTAACGATAACTTTACGTACTATTAGATTGTTGGCTTAATTATTTTTTTCTTCGTGTAGATCTAAATATTTTTCAGCCTGTTATAGCATAAAATGATTGCTAATTCAAAAATTACACGATTACGATTAGCGATTACGCTAAAAGACTGGCAACTGAACGTAAATCTACAAATCTGTAATCTTAATACTTTATAATATAACATGTTTTTCTTTTTAATAAAATTGTTCGTCCTACCAATACATGAAATTAGTTCCGTCGGATTTTCGTATCATGGCAAGGTATTTTATATTCCTGGGCAAACTATATATTCGTTTATATGATGCGCTCTGGCCGATCGCTATGGACTTTCTCGTAATTAAATCAATGATTTGCTTAACATAATTGACTTGTAAAAAATATATGTGACTGATAATGGATATTGATTTACACGAGTGTTTGAAATAATTTCAAATTGAATTGTGCATACAATTTTTTTTAGCTTTAAGCATAGAAAGGAAAGTAGTGCAACACCAAAAAGTCTAGAATAGAGAAAACCTCTCTGGAGCAAACTCAGGGAGACCTTTGTTATTAATTTTCAGTTGAGAAGTTGCGATTGTTATCAATCAGCGTCTCGCGAGCAGATTGATCAATTGAGTGTTTATCAATGCTTAAGATGATCTCATTTTTGAAGTGGTGATTTCACCGTGGTGGTTTGTGTCGTTAAAATATTTAGTATATTATTTTTGGATAAAATTGTTACGATGTGAAATAGGTACATTGGCATACAATGGTGAGTATTATAAAATATTGTATTTTTTCTAACATGTTTTTGTTAGTAATTTACTAGTGTTAGGTATTTTTAGTACATGTTTACACTAAGTTTGTAATTTCATTGCAATACTTTTAGAACAATGGTGAAAGTAGGTTTTAGTGTTACAATCTCCGTTTTGCGTCAACACCAGATTCATTAATTTTAGATGGATACAATTAAATGCGAATGATTATTTTGCTTATTTGCTCTTTAAATTACCAAAAGAACTATGTATGTTCTGTTGATTTGATTCCTGTGAATTTCCATGCAACATCTGATTAGATATGAAAAGATAACACGTAAATAAAAAAAAAAACATTAAGTTTCAAGAACTATAAAAAAATCTCATTTTATGGTTAGTATTACTGACCGACTTAATATTTTTGATATTGTAATCTTATAAAAGTAATGAGAAAGCCTAAATAAATACTTGATGTATATTAGTTTCGTCTGGTAGCAATTGTTAAATACTTTTGATATATGCAATATGTTTGACATTGTTTTTGAATGTGTAGAGTAATGCTGTTGTATATTGTTGCAGAATATCAAGTGAACGAAGAGTAGTTGTATACAAGATGTCCTCAGTAGGTCAATTAGTGCCACAGGTGACAAGAGGTCCACCCAATATGACAATCAAATACAATGGTCCTCATATTGAGGGATCATTTTGCACTTCAATTGATTACAACTATGATCCTATCATCAGTGTTATTTGTGCAATGTATATTGTCTTTGGGATTGTATATACATTGTTTGGTAAGTTTGTTATATTCATTTAACTTCTTACTATGCTTTATTTTCATAATTCATTGTATTTATTACTGTTATATTTTATCTTGTGTCTTGAAATTTATAAGAAATCTAAGTTCTAAATATTTGTTACAGGTTATAGATGTTTCAAAGCAAGCATGTTTTTAACCGGGTTTACATTTGGCTCTGCCATTGTATACCTGATATGCTTGCAAGAGTACCTCATGCCACCATACGGCAATGTCGGTAGGTTGCTCTATAAATATTTATATATAAGAATATAGATCCAAAAATATAAAACATGTGTGTAAAAGATGTGGCCAGCAATTTAGCTCATGTAAAATAAAAAATGGCAGGCCATGTTCTTTTCTAGATTGTAATTTATCTGTGTCATAACCCATGATTGATTACAAACTTTGTGAAGTTTCATATTAAAAAATGTCCATACATACATTTGAACTTTATAATCATGATCGTCATCACCAGTTTACTATATGTCCCCACTCAGGGGCTCGGAGCCTACCCTATTATTAGGCTAATATTTGTAACACTACATGTTAATTTTGTTTGTAGGTGTGGCACTGTGTGCAGGTCTACTCTTTGGGTTGATAACAATGTTGATACAGTATGTGGGGCTGTTCATGACAGGGTTCCATACTGGTCTTCTGTTAGCCATTGCCGGATTGGCAATATATGACCACTTCTTAGATAGCAGACCTGTTTCGGTAAGTACCTTGAACACTGACTTATTGCCTAAGTTTAAATTACATGTTCAAAAATTCTACATGTTTGCTTAATGATTGGGAAATGAGTTTGATGTGACATATTTATTTTAATGGCATACATTATTTACGATAATTTGGTAAAGGAGAGTTTGTTTTATATGCCTTATGTGTTAAATTGTGTGAAAATAAAGATTTACTTTTGTTTGGAAGAGATATTCAACACATTAGTTTCATGTTTACAGTAATCAGTACTAAGACAGTAAAATATTGGATTTAAATATAGATTAATCTAGAAAAAAATCGATTCACATATGAGCGTTTTTTAATCTAAATAAAAATGGCGGCTACGTGTTTGGTTAATTGTCTACATGTGCGTTATGATGTTGCAATGTATCAATTCTTCTGATTAATATTGAGTGGCCTTGATTTGTTTCGTCCTACTTGCGATGTTGAAATAATACGCTTGAATAGTTCTTGCAGACAAAAAAATTACCTAAACTTATAACTGTAGCTTCATTGTTTATTGTAAAAACATCTATTGTACTCTATTGTTGCTCAAATATATCTTTGCAGTAAATTTTATCATTGATAATGTTATACATTTATTGCGGGTATTAGTTAATATTTAAGAAGAAAATTAATATATCGTAAATTTTCCTTTTTTTTATTACTTTTTCTTTGTTCATGATTATGCATTCTAATTTATTAAATTTTTAAAATATTGGTACTTTACAATATATCAATAGTTTGATCTTGACTTCATTTCCTCTGTTGTTTAAATCTTCACCTTGAAATTAACAATAGAATTCTATAAGTAAAATAAACAAGTGTTTCGTTATAATAGAACGTGAGGAAATTTATTGGTATTTGACTGTAGTACTCGAAACTGAATTATAGCTGGCATCAAGATCGGTGGGTGGATTAAATCAATAGAATGATGGAGAGTAATGCACGCAAGTTTAACAACATAATACCCGGCCTCAATTGCATGTGCGCGTGTTAAATGTCCAATTTTCGCGGCGCTGCCAATCTCTGTTATGATTTGTTTTTATCCTGTGACTGGATACAATGATCCATTTACGTGCTCGCATCACAAGACAAACTAATAAAAATACAATTTAGTTTAATCGAAACAACTCGTAATAATATTGAAGTATTAAACAAAATAACTTTGGCATCAGTTGTATAACAGTAGTTGAATTTTTACAATCAATTTTTTTTTGGTAATCTCGTAAATCTACCTAATGAATGATCGACCCAAAATCATCCATTAATTTTGTTCGATTCATGAATTCTCTTTGAGCTCGAGCCGAAAGACTAACACAATGTAGAACGAAAGTTCGTTAAACGACGTGTACTCTTTACTTTAAATTCGAATTTTTGAAAATCGAATATCGCAAAGTTCAAATTTGTTTTACATTATTTTAGTAGAGAATAAAATATTTAAGACTGAGCAAAGCAAAAATAATCGTTGGCATGTTTTTCGTTTTATCTTTTGTTGTTCATAGAATTAATTTTCGTCATATTTTTAGATATCAAAAATTTTATAAATCTGTGCGCTTGTTGAGTCTGTTTAAGCGAGTTATATCTTAAAATAGAGCTGTGCTTAGATTATTAATAAGCAATGTGTCTAGGTAAACAGTATTTGAAGGCCTTGTAACCATTATTATGTATCTATTGTAAGCAATATCTGTTAAGCGACGTGCGCATGTCTTTTCTAAAGGCACGTACTATCTGTAATTCTTTATAAAAGATGAAGCACCTAATAATCCAACAAACTTATCAAACTCGATGGGAATACGCGAAATCATATTACAGTAAAAGCGTCGGTGGCGCAGTTGTTAAGCGCTTGACCGGACCGGACCGTACTCGTCATTGTCCAGGTTCGATCACCGCCATGTACCAATGTGTTTTTCAATTTTCGAATTGCATACGTACATAATCCGACATAGCCTATGTGTACATTCAAACAAAGAACTATATTTACACCTAACTTCATTCAGAAGCATGCACCCGTCCTGACGTT
>JAODUI010000025.1:3628333-3674043 GCA_027563995.1 Papilio gigon
GAAGTCAACCAACACGCACTGGGCCAGCGTGGTTGACTATGGCCTAGTCGCCCCTAATAATAGGGTAGGCTCTGAGCCCCTCAGTGGGGATGTATAGTAAGCTGTTGATGATGATGATATTACAGTTACGTTACTAGAGTCGTCCACCCGGCAATATTATATAAAGTAAAAAAAAAAACAAAAAAACCTAGATCGGTCAAAATTATTTTCTCATATGAAAGCTACATTATCATTTGATAACATATGCATTATTATTATATTATTTTTTTTTAATTCCGGCCCTAGTTCGACAATGCTATAATCACTCAAACTAATAGACGAAGGTAACTATTATCTTGTATTTAAATTGTGTAACTTATTTTCCCTTCTGCCCAAGCTGACATAAAAATGGCAGTGAAAGTTATTTGTGAAAGTACGCACGATGTTTACACATGATTTCTTCACTATTCCATTAAAGTAACGAAGTTTGTTCAATGCTTTACGCAAATGCGTAACTACGAACGCCTCCGTTTAAACAATACATCGTAACCGATTCCTTTACAATGTTTTCTATAATATCTGAATATTTTGTTCTTTCCTATACCCATACGGTGTGGTCGATATTAATGTAAAAAGAAACTAGACCACTTTTCCCCTTTATGAGAAAACTTCAAATAACTCTAATCAAGAACAATGTTTGTTATTGTTGCTTAATTATTATTTTTAAATGTAATGTTAGTTTTATATGTAATAGTAGAATGCGAAGTGCAATGTTTATTGGTGCTTGCAATGGGGCCGTGCACGCTTTAAATAGAGTATGAATCTATAAGGGGGAAATATCGTAACGGCCTATACGTCTGTGTTTCATCCGATGACCATGAATTACTTTTATATGCTATGCAGCGAATTGAAGTTTATCCGGTAGTGTGCTTTGCGATGTCCAAATGGTAAGCTAGCTTCACCCTGTTTCCAGTGATTTCATTTTGTAGATACATATATTGATGTCGCGGAAATTTTTACCAACGTGAGAAATCATACTTATGAAGTTATTGAGATAGAAAATACCGAACATCTACTCGGTTGTAGTAATAAATAAAAATGAGATATAATTTAAAGTACATATTGTATTGTTTGAAAGTTAATAATATTTATTTCACATTACAAACACATGTACGATTCTATGTTATTTTTACATACATACCAAGCTCAATAATAATAGTAAAAAATAAAAAGTAATTCTTTAATGTGAACTTGCATATTTCTCATAATAGCCTTACGTGATAGTTTCCTATTTCCGAGGTTGATTCTAGTATCGAGACATTATTCTCAATCTGTTGAATTTTCTTGTTTCAATAACAGTAGATATAAATATACTTTATTTAACGTTTTAAAACGTGATGCGTGTAGATCTATACACGGGGGACAGTTTTTTTTTCTTTTAGTCACACTTTCATTAAATTGCAATCTCCGCTAGTTACACACTACAAATTTAATTGTGCAACATCAACCGTCAATTGTTATGCATCTGCGAAATATACACCATATTTAATATAATGAAGTAAAATGAATAGCGTGAAGCGTAAAATATGTACAATTAGTGTAGTAAAATGAAATTTCATATTTCAATTATTCTGTATTAATTATTGTGTAAAATGTAGCGTGCATAACATTAAAATGCAATATCAGTGTGAGACAAAAGCCCATTTGTAACTCATACGTATGTACTTTGGAAAGTGAATTTATTTGGCGCAACATCAAAGGCCTTTTGACTCGACAATATTTCGTCGAAATGTTGTCGAAATGAGCTGGATATCCGTTTGTCGTAGTAAAATTGTGAGGACATCTAATTGTCAAAGGGTTACGTCAACTGGACATTTTGCACTGTTAAATCTTTTGTTAATTTGTGTTATTGAAATGTTTTAATGAGTTAAAATATCCACATTCAAAGCTGCACTCATGTATATCGATTGGGAACAAGTATAACCGACGTTTATACATACAGATGTCGAAAATGTGTCTGCGTTCATATCAGTTTGGTGCCCGTCTCGAACAAAGCCTTTCGATTTGGTATATTTTTAATTTTCAATTCCGAAATCATTAATGATTACCCACAGCTAAATTTGGATTTCCGTATTTCGTCTCAAAGCGCATTTCCTTTCGTATTTGTATTTTATAAACGTGTATTAACGAAATTTACTCTTTGTTTCAGTATTGGTTGTGTGTGGTAGCATTGCTTTGTTCGGGAATTTTCTTTGCCGTCATCAACTTGTATTGGAAAAAAGGTAAGATACAAAAAAAAAGTTACGATCACCGTTACCGTAATTATACTTATGACATATTGTTAAAATGTAATTGACTATTTGCATAGTCGACTATTGTAATATAGCAATGTAAACATTAGATGGATAGCAAAACAATTTTTATTGTTTCAAAAATAAATATATATCATATACGTCATACAATTTGAAAATATTAACGTAAAGTGATTACCCTATGTAAACTTGTACGGTATTTCATTTAAACTAGTCAAAACCGTTTTAAAACAATGCAGTTTTTGCAAATAGACATTGTCTTTCGATTTCTAAATACAAAGATTAATGTTTTTTAGTACATGTTATATGAACATTGAAATGTTTTTATCATGAGGTTCAGTGTTTTATTGTTGAAATTCTCTACTGACATTTCGAAGCGTATTTAATTTTAATCACAATGAAACCTTAACACAAAGGAAACTAAATTGATTGCCTCTTGAAGTCTTTACTTCGCATACGGATTCACAGAGGGCGCTATTTACCTAATAGTATTCTTCCATTGCATAGTTCATTTTTTAAAAGAATTTCTTTGAAACGCTAAACCTGGAAGAGTTGTATGACAGAGATTGCCAAACAGTGGTGCGGTGATAGACTGATATGATTACGGTTTGTTTTAAGTCAATAGAAGATATAACAAAATTTACTGTTGTTTATTTGATTCAAATAATATATCAATAAAAATCACGCGAAGTAACCCTTGTCGATAAATAAATATAGATCAAACGATAATTGCGAAATGAAAAAAAAAAATCTTATATTATAAAGCCGATAGTAAGAATGGCGTTTTTGTAAATTATTCCCAGATACGATCTTCGACAATTTGAAGAGGATTAAAGTTTATACAGAAAAGTAGTACATTGTTTTATTTTAAATAAGGCTAGGAATTTTATAAAAATTATTACGAAATAAAATTGTATCGAAATATCTAAAAGAGCGCTTTTCGTATAAATGGAGTGGATTTCATCGTTATTTTCCTCTACTAAAATGTATTTTCATAAAATCAATACGTTCGATTGTTTCACACAATAGTACAATACGTTTTTTGTCTTCATTTTAGTGGATATGTGAAACCACTTTTATGGTCGATGCTATGCAATAAATTTTCAAATAGAATTCGCAAATTGTATAAAAAATATTCTTTATTTTCTTTGGTGTGTAAACTTGTTCGGTATATAGTGTAGTTAGGTATGAGTGCATTATTGTATAACATTAACCATGTTTTACTGTGACATTGAATCATGTAGACGTTATATATTTACAAATGTCGTGACTTATATGAACACTATTGCTATATGTATTATGTAGATAATGACAAGGATAGCAATATAATCGTTATTCAGTTGTTGTGAGAGTTCAGATGTAGTTATAGTATGTATGTCATATTATATTTACGACAATTTATATATTCATTGTATGTTTTCAGTGTTGACAATATTCGGTACAAGTGTGTACGGAGGTGCTGTGATAGCTACAACCCTCGATTACTTCTTCGAAAGGATGATGATGCTTAAATGGGTAAGACTGTCATTTTATTTTGAACATATATCATAGTATCTATCTATTTTCTTTTGATATATCTTTGGTTATCTATGGTTATATTAAAAACGAGATCGCAAACTGATAATAAAAACTAGAAGAAGCCATTTTATTCATCAAATATCGATACCAAGATACCAATGCGTCATTTGATCTTTTCCATAGACAATCGAAGCGACCGCGTTAGAGTGCATTGCCTCTTGAAGAAGATCATTGAACAGATTTACATATACGAATAGATCGCGAATTAAATTACGTAAACTTGATATATGGATTTTGTTGCGTCTTAATTGCATACTTGTACATAATGTGTAGCAACAGAACGATATCGCTTTGCAATGATCTGTTCGGCAGTCGTCTAGGACAGGGGTCGGTAAACTTTCTGAGGTTGAAAACCTTTTCTGACGTGATATTTTATTCATATTTTAGAACGTAATTTGTGTGTGCATTTTCATATACGTTCATGGTTAGTGTATTAGTTTAGAATTAAGGGTCGCTTTATTTTTTGGTTACTAATAAATTTCATTTATTTGATTCTTACAAGAGTTATCAGGGTTAATAAAAAAATCGCTTTCTTATGCTTAATTGTTGCAATTTGACAGCTATGGGAGCGCGCCAAATTGGAGCCAGCTGTGCCCCCGCCGTGCCGACTCTCCTGGCTGACGCTGGCTGCGTGGCCGGCCGCCGCAATCGTCGGCCTCACTGCCCAATGCGCCCTCACTGCCACCGGAATATACCATGAACAAAGTAAATCATCGCCTTGTTGTTATTCCGCTCATCAGGTCAACTATCGTGTAATCCATCCGTCTTTTACTAGGCCTATCCTTAGTGGGCTTCCTCCTGACATTAATATTTAGAATTCTGCATGCTCTAAGCAATTCTTACACATCAGATTATGTGTACAGTTTACTTAGTGTCATGCACATGTAGTGCGTTGGTGACGACTTAGGTTAATTATTATAATGCAATGGTTCTGCGTCCGGAAGCCATCTTGAAAAAAAACTAAGCCAGAGTTTCCGTAACTTTTTTTTTCTGTTTCTTCTATTTTTATTAAATGAAACAAATTAATTTGTATGTTAAGTGATATGAATTGTATTAATTTTTTAAACCTTAATTATAGGTATCACTATTTTGTCAGGTATAAGCGCTCAGAAGCGGCGACTGAAAGCGCAGCAGGCGCGTCCCGTGACGCGCGAGCAGCGCGCCGAGATGAAGCAGCGCAAGTACAGATACCTGTACCAGGTCCGCACCGCTCACGGTGACGTCATTTCACAGGTGATTGACGCAATGTACTCATGGGTGATAGAATTACGTCTTGCCTGGTGATAAGTGGCCTCTGGTGGCCATCGATTGTAACAAAGGTGATGGAATATAGAGCATTAGCACATACAGTCCTATCAATACCCTAGCTCTTGGTACCGCGACATAGAACTCTCTATGTTTTTTAAGTCTACCATGTCACGGTCAATGGACTCAATCTTTACCGATACCTGTTAAGGTGTAAATTCATAAGATTCATATAGGAGCCACCTCGCTAAGATGACCACGTAACGTTATAAATTTGAGTCTTATTGTGTTTTCTAAATCTATCTAGTGCTTACCTATACATTGATTACTTACTCCGCAAGATCGGGCAAATGTCGTACGTTGTTAATGTGTACATTATACTTGTTTTATTCCAGTCGTACGTGCAAGCGTTGCAGAAGAAGGCTCAGTGCGGCAACTGGAGCGGCGTGGGCGCCGGCAGCGGCGGGGGCGAGTGCAGCACGCTGCAGAGCGACTCCACGCACCTCACTGTTGTCGCCGGCTCCGAGCACGCGCCGCACACCGACTCCGATGACGACCTCAACCAAATACGTGCAGCGCATTAAACACGGTATTTATACAATTACCCTACACTAACATTGTCAACATAATTAATTTAGATCAGTTTACCCGTTTTAGAGTTACCTGCTAACTTCCATCCATCTAAACTTGCAATAACATTCTAGAAGGAATTACTTGAGGCTTATGTCTAAAGACATTCTAACAAATTGAAAGCGGTAACTTGTAAACAATGTTTTTTCTTTCTGTTTCATCATCATCATCATCGTCGTTATCATCCCCATGTCAGTTTTCTGTTTAATAATTGTTAAATGTAGTATTTAAGTTCTATGTAAACAATAGTCAATGAATAAAGAATTAAAATATTTAATCTAAATAGTGTGGTGGGTATTGGGGTTGGTATATACCAGAAGTTGGCAGACGAAGGCTGATGATGATAAACAAAGGCTTCATCTATATATTTAGAAATAGATTATATGTCAATATGGAATCTTTCCTGTTTCAGAATACTGTGAGTTTCAATGGAGATACGCAGCTAAGGAAATTAGATTTCATTTCATTCAGTATTACCTTATTGAGACCCCATTGTATTACTCTCACTTAACATATATCGAAGGCATATATTCTTTCTGAATATACGTCACTTGATCATATTGTATTGGGGTTCAACGTTTATTATGTTTATTTAATTTAATTTATTGCCAAATATTAATTAGATTAAGTATGTTACGAGTTATGTAAGTTATTTAAGTATACTACAAAACGAAAAGAACAGAATAAAATTTTAATCATGTAACTACTGAATATTGGTTTTCAGTAAAATTTTGAAATGAAAATTGGCTAACTTACGTCTAAACTTCGTAGTTTCAGACCGGAATTTAGACGTGAATGTTAGTTATTTTTAATTATACCATTATTAAAATAATCTGTACTGTACTAGCGATGTTTTTTTACATTTAATTTGTGATAATTTTTCCACTGCCATTTACACGTAGCTGTTTTGAGAAAAATCTTTTTTAAAAATATGTTGTTAGTTATGAGGTAAATTTAAAATGTAAGTGAACTCGGTTTGAAAGGCAGTTGAAATTTTGAACCCCATAAAACATTATTAACTTTTTTCTCTTTAAAAATTGATAATGGTTATAATTTTAATCAACGAAATGAGATAGCAGAATTTTTGGCCTTGTATCAATAAGTAAACTTGACTGAATAATTTTATTTTAACTATGAAACATAAACGATTTTTGAGGAGACCACGCCCAGCAGTGGGCGATTTGCGGCTGGTATGAGGAATTATTTTCTTCATGAATAAACATTCAATTATGGGCTCATATTCAATATTTCGTGGTCCTTGCCCTGTCTGTGTTCATTCTGGTCTCAACCTAGGTCCTAGTTTCAAAGGCCATTAGTTTGATTGACGGGTTAGCTCTTTTAAAGGGTTTGAATTTATTTTTATTATTACCGATTAATTTTCGGTAGAAAAAAAAATGTTAATGATTTAAATACAATTATATTTCAGTTGAATTGTTTGATATTTAATTTACGGTCGCTATTTTGAATGCTAAGCATTAAATCATTGTTTTTTTATATTGAAAGATTTATTATGTTTACCGCCTCCCGACCGTGTTAATTTAATGTAGAACATTTTTAAGGTTATAATTGCAGACATTCCAAGTAACGCACAACAGGCATTAAATGCAAATTTAAAATATTGTCATTGGTCGGGTATGGTACATTCTATTCAGCGTGTGATATGTTTTTTTTTTACATTTTGGCCAAAGTTTATCTTAGTCGTTATATCGCTGATAGCAAAGAGCACAATGTAGGGATGATGGATGTACCAATGCGTTCGCGGTGTTCCACCTTAAAAGCTACAGTTGCTTGAACGTGTCGTAATTATTGAAATAATTACGCGGACACGATAGCCAATAGGATGCAGTTTATAAATATTTTTGTGAGTAAAAAGTCGGTCAGTGGCAAAGGAGGTAGACGACTAATTGCTTTTTACTATTATCCCGGTTTTTGCGATCCTCATTTGTTAATTTGTGAAAAGGGGCGGAGTTTGTAGACCAGGCAATTTTTTTACGTGGAACACCGTTTACGGTTGCGACTGTACGTGCACGTTTATTAAAATATTAAGGTAATATGCAGAGAAGGAAATTTTGTTAATGTTGTTTGAATTGGTAACAATTTTTTTTTTGTTTGCCAAAATACAAGGTTTATTATGTTTTTTTTTTCAGTATTATTAAAATGTTTTAAGTTTATGTTAGTTAAAAGTCAGGCTATATCATTTTTTAATGTATTTTATTTTATTTTTATGTATATTTTGTTAGCATCGAACATCCCTACTGCATTTCCTTTGGTATTTAGAAATGTCACGAATATTTATTTCGCTGAATAACGAATACCTGCAAAGTTGTTGAATATCGAATATTCGTGACGTCACTAATTTTTAGATTTTAATTATACGCAACTTTAAGATTGCTTTAACATAATTTGAATGAAAATTAATGAAGATTTCACCTGTGAAATAGTTTTGTGGTCTAATTAATTCAATTACATATTGAAAACATAATACCATATAGGGTCATAATATTGTCAATGTTAAAGCACAATTTACGCATTTGCCAAAAATCAGGGCCTTGTTATTTTTATTGACAGTAATTAAAATATTCTTTCATAGTATGCTCGAAGAATTCGTTTGCCAGTAAACTGGTCGATGTGTTAGATGTAAGGGGAATTTTATAAAAAAAAAAAATTGTGGTATTAATCAATGAAAGGAAATCTTGCAAAGTTGATAATGTGTATATATTATATTGATAAGGTAGAGTTAGCTAGAGAAGGAATACTTGTAAAAGTCCGAGGAATTAATTTGTGTGTAAGGTGTACCCACTCAGCAGCTCAATATCTAGTCCTACGTTCTTTCTCTCCATATATATAATGTAATCAATTTTTATTAACTATGTATAACCATATTTTGTACGTCACATATTCACAGGCCTCTTATAATGTTTCAAATATTTGTTAGTTAAGGTATACATTTAAGATATAAATCGTTTAATCATGTTTTTTTCTTTTAATGATTGAATCATACAGTTTTTAATCAGTCACCCTGTTCGCTTTCCTATTACAATTATTGAATGTTGTTGTTTTTTTTTTATTATTTTTATTTGCACGTGATTATAAATTTGTATCCATTAATTTTAATATGATTATTTACCTCATTGATTTGTTTTATTTCACCATCAACAAGACTTAGTATCCACTGCGTATTTACTGAAGCATTTTATGGTTGAGTTTCACCAGCACGTCGCTTGTATTGTTCTCTCTTTCTTTTCAAATTGAATAAAAGAGATAGCAATGTTAATACCGAAGTCGATTGACAGATGGCGTTCGGTTGTAGGAATTGTGTTTATTCATACACCAGTGGAAACTAACGGTAATGCAATTTACAAACGATAATTACCCTAACATCGCTATATTTGAATTTCGAATCCATAATATGTTGTAAACGTTAACATTGCATTATTCTACCTTCAACCTATTACGTTTAATAATTATAATAATAAATATGTCAATATTAATTCAAGATTTACAATATGGTATGCATTAAGAAATATATTAAACAGGCAACCATTACCTTACACTTCATGATAAATAATCTGTCATCTAACAAAAAAAACAATTGAAATCCTATTAAAAGTCTTCAGCTGAATTAACCCAACCAGCAAATCCAGTACAAATAAATTATTACGCTCTGAGATTTAAACCCCATATTAGATTATATACCTATATTAATTTTCAATATTAAGAGCTGTTTACGCCATTTTAATTTTACGCCAAATTTATTAAAATACAAATATACATTATGAGTTAAATTATTAAAACTTTCATGAGCCATTTCACTATATTACTAATAATAACGGCTTAAATCATTTGTAGATCGGTGTAGGTACCGCCTAGTTAGGCGCCGCGACCACGAGTACGGCCCAATAGTTCACTCACTGTAAAGGTCCCCCGTCGGATCCGAAACTAGCCGGTACCTACACCGATCTACATGTGAGTTAAGCTGTTGTTATTAGTAGTATACAGTATGAGGTTTTACTGCCGAAATGTTTAAAACAAAACAATACTGCCTTTTCAAGGAGCGTGTGAGTGAGAAGGCAATGTTTGTGCACATGTATCGGAAGTGAAAATGCTATGTTGAAATAAAAAAAAAACTAGACAAATCACGCACACAAAATATACGTACTTATGACTTAATTAATAGGCTAGAAGCATACAAGTAACTCATCCAATAATTAATATGGCCGTCGGTGACTTTTTTTACAAAATGAATGCCTTAAAAGTTTAATAAAACTTTGTAAATTTAAAAAGCAATTTGAAACGTACAAACAATTGATATTTGCTAATAATATTAAATAGCACTGAAAATTAAATAGAATTTGATAATATAAATCTAGTTTACGAAATGAATCTTGATAGAAAAATAAAAAAAAACTTGCCTTACACTGTCATTTGAAATTTCCTGTTTAACACGTTCGCTGCGCCACCAATTTTTGCGTTCTTTCCGTCCCTGCGGTACCAGGTGTTGTCGACCCGCTCTGTTACTAGACGTTAGTGCAACACGCTGTCCATTAGACCCCACCTCCTTTAAGAAAATTATGCCCTTCGCACCACTGAGAAGTACACGTTTTTCCTTGCCGCACCACAGGGAAGTTGCATTAGAGATGATTTTGAACTCGTTTCGCAGCGAACGTATTAATAAAAAATAATAAATCACTCTTGAAACTGTACAATAATTAGGATTTATATGATGTAAATTTCCTATAACTGTAACCGTTGAATTCCACTGCGTAATCTTTGGTAAAAGATGTCGTTTTATACGGATGAAAGGCAGTGGAAATCCACGGTTGAGATGTGATCACTGCCAGCCTTAAGACTTGTGCTACTAATCACTTGTGATATCACAAAGTACAATTAAAACACGATAATATATTCGACATGTTAACGAATTCTGTACAACTTCTGTATGTTATAACAAATATTTGTAAGATAATTTCTGTGTTCAAAAACATTTTACGGATACCCACCAATGTATACCTATAACAATGTTTAGTAAAAAAGCAGTGTAACAGTGGTGTAACTAAAACTACCGTACAAAAACATATTGTCACACTTTTATTAAAGAAACTGTAATATTATATGTTTTTATACGTGTTTTCCACAGTGAAAACTCACTGTTACATTGTTAATGATATGATTACAGTATTGCGAATATCAATGTGTTCATGATTATGTTCTCGGATGATTATTGAAACATTTTTAAGTTTACAAAATATTTCAAATCGATGTTAAACATGTAGATATCATACAATATAAAAAGATACGCCGATTCAAATACGCAATGAGCATTTACTTTAATATTAATTTGGCAAAACGCTATTATGAGTGTGCGACAATAAAATATTTGTACTGATTTAATTGCTCAGCAATAATAAATTAACAATTGGAATAATAATTTGATAAATTAAGTCAATATATAATATATACGTATCTGAGAAAGCTTCGCAGCATGATTCATAAAAAAGAAGTGTGTCGATAATTCATATTTTTATAAATAAACCGTTAAAGGAATTCTAAATTGATTTCAGGCAATAATATTCAGACTTTAAACGCGTAGAAATAATCTAGTTTAAGATTTTACGACGTGTAGTCGCCGTTAATATTACGTCATTATGTTTTTAAATTATTATTGATGTACCAACGCGTCCGTTCGCCGTGTTCCGCCTTAACAACTACAGTCCTTCGAACGTTTCGCACTTAGTGAATCCATGAGGCGGGCACGATAGGATGCAGTTTTTTAATATGTGAGAAAAAAATCGGTCGGTAGACTAATTTCTTTTACTATTATATCAGTTTTTTGTACTCCACATTCGTTAGTTTGTGAGAAGGGGTGGTGTTTGCGGACATGGTAATTTTTAAAAGTGGAACACCGCGAACGGTTGCTAATGTACATTGCCTAGCTTTAAGAATGAACTCATATTTGCTGTATGTACTCGTGCACAATAACACTATACCCTAGACTCGTGACGTCACAGCGGTGTTTTATTGTATGTAAAAAAAAGTTTTCATTGTAACGTTTGTTGCTGTCTGTAGAAACAAGGACGCCTGGAGTGAAAGATGTAGATATCATTTTAAATACATTGTAAGTCAACATTGGCCGGACATCATTTTAATCATGTGTTTATAATAACTAATTGAGAGTATAATGCATACACGAATAATAATTACTTTAGTAAGCTGTATTACAATTATGTATGTAAGCATTTGACTTGCGTTGGTACCGATGGTAATGAAATCTGTAATAACTTCCGAGTTAACAAAATAATTTGGAATAAACTATGGTCTACAATGACGTAGCTTGATCTGTTCGTAATGGCAAATCGTCCGGTCCAAGAAGCACGTACGTGAATAACCTTTCCCTGTATAATAGTTATTAATAAATACTTTAATTAATTAGTATTAGGCAACGTAGGAAGTGTTCAGGATTGGAATTGAAAGAACGATTGTTTTTTTTTTTTCAAACGAAGATAAATATTTAGTTTTTTTAGTAATTTATTTTATTATATATATTTTGTAGTTATTAAAGTAAGTGAATATTGTATGAGATCGTGATAAAAAAAATATCACGCCTATATTTTTCAATGGGATAATTATAAAAATAAAAATCAATTGGAATTGGATTGAAATTCTTTGTTTCGAAGTTTCATTTTGATTTACTGATTCTAGACTACAGTTACAGTACAAGTGTTATTTATTATAAATCTGACGAAATGAATCGTGACATTATCGTTTAGCACTTCTATATTTACTTGTCTATATTTCTAGCGTTTCAAGTTCTACGGATTGTATTGAACAGAAGGGAGGTACAGTTGAATACAAAAATGTTTGAAATAAAATAATATGACACTGTCTAACACCACGTAAATGTTAGACGTTGTTTTTTGTGACATTAAGTTTTGTAAGAGCGGCTACAGAATGCAGTTTTTATCTGCCGATGATTTAATATAAACATACATGGAAGTGCGCACCTTATACCGATTTAGTACGTCTTAATTTTGAAATTACCAACCAACCTCATTAACCTGTCGGCCGTTAAAAGTTCTGCAGTCGTTTGTTTGAAAGTCCGTTTTTGAATTCCGACCTCTCTTCTATCCCCGATTGTATGGATAATAATAATGTAAATGTTACATATTGAATACTATTAATAATTTAGGACAAAAGTCCTTTCTTGCCAACATTGTAATCTATGGACTTTATTTTAATAAAAATATTTTGTTGTCATCTCAACAATGTTGTTTCTTTTAAACTGTTTGAAAAAGTGTAACGATTATTTTTCTAAGAGATGAGGTCAAACGAACTGGGGGGGGGGGGGGCACAGAGGTCGTCGACGTCCGTGGACGTCCGGTAATTGAACAGTCAATTTAAATACTTATAACATTTATTCATATACTTACAATACTTTGGTTTAAACTTTCAGTGTAGGTAATAATTTATATTTTAATGATATCATCACCCTCACACGAACATAATTGATTTCTACGTCTATCTTTAAATACATTACCAATAAAGATTATGATGGTTCACCATTTTTAACATACGCTTAATGCAGTCTAATTAAGACTCATTTTCATTAATTCAAGATTAACAATCATTAAGCTATTTAACAATTCATTTATTGTTTACGCACCATGATTAATTGTTGTTGTGTTTATAAATAATTAAAAATAAATATAACAATATTCATTTATAAATCAGTGTACTTTAAAAATGATGTGTAACTGTCAACTATAAAATATTTTAGTTAATCGTAATTCGTATTTTTTTTAATCAATTTATTGTAATGTTAAATATATATATATATCAACAACAATTAACATAAGTTTTACATTGTTAAACCATTCTCTATATAAATCGCCTTTTAAACAATAATATTATAAAAAGGGGCACAAGAGACGTCTCCTTTTAAATGAAACGATTAGTGTAATCTCAAATACATGTTGTAATTTCTTCAACGTAAGACGAAGGGAATATGCCGTAGCTTCCATTTAAATCTCCGCTCCACCACACGTCGTCTTGTTTATCATAAATGTTTATTACGTCACCTGTTAAAACAAATATAATTAGGTCGGAAGCAATTGACACATACACGTTCTAAATATAAGACAATATACAGTATTCTAAGATCCAATAGTAATTAAATCATTCCTCGACTCATCCGAACCTTTAGCTTAGTAAATGAATTATTTATTATTAATAACAACGTCAAATTAAACTATTGCAAATCTGAATTCTGTTTGAAATATCCAAAACAATAGTTAACCAACAGGATGAGTTTTTTCTGTGTAATTTTAGCGTAATTAATAACATATCATTGTGAACGCGCTCTAGTACCAATCTCACTCACCCTGAAGAAGAGCCCCCGATGGGCTCGAAACCAGTCGGTACCGACACCCATTTACACGTGAGTTAAGCCATTTTATAAGTAGTATAGTGAAATGTCTCACAAAAGTTTTAATAGTTTAATTAATAACTTGTTATTCATCATTCGATAATTCAACTTCAGCTCTGTTCGGGAATTTGGAACAAGGAAAGATTTCAACCTATAATAGCGTGGATTACTAAATGTTAGTTTTTATTCTGAGCAGACGAAGTCGTGGGTGATAAGCTAGTCGATAATATTTTATGTATTGCATTTTATATAAAGTACTTTCGCATTGCAATTTGTGTCAGAAGAACTGTGTTCTGCATTTAAAACGTAACAGTATTTTGTAATCGACCAAACGGTGTGAATATTGACTCACAATTAACTTCCTGACATGCAACACATTCTACAGATGAAACAATTGATTTAACTTGTTACATGACGCGTGTTAACATTTTTTCAATAATAATTTGTAGAAGTTATCAAAAATAGGAAAAAAAAAACAAACACATTTTGGGTAATTTACACGATAAGCTATGCGAAAATCAGTTTACAAAATCCTTTTCTTTATAAGAGGAGTCTGGATCACAAGGGTGACCATTGAAGCACATGGACATCTGCAATTAATTAAGTTAATGGAAACATTTTTGAATAAAAGAATTCTACAGAACGTAGATAAATGCCGTCGGAACAATATATTTCGGGTTATACCTATCAAGTGGTAATATGATAAATCGTGGTATTATCACAAAAAATGCGCAAGCGTAACTGCAAAGTTTTAACGAACCTGGTGACAAAGTTAATTCGTCATCCATCCTAGCCTCATAGGTATACAGAGCCCGACATCTTCCAATATGTTTCTGAGCGGTCTCGTCGTTGCTCCCGTTCTTCTCGAGTTCATTCAAATCGGTAGAACTGCTGCTTTGTGACGAAAATTCGTCTGTAAAGGAATAAAGTTTATGTTTTAAAATTCTCACACTTTTTTTAGTTGCACGTAAATTTCCGGGATACCACATTTTACGGCCAACATCAGGTACATAGTACTGGTAAATTATGCTTGATAAACTTGGTAACATTAAAATAATAAGTGCCCAATAACGAGAAGAGATTGTGTTCAATTGTTTGTTTTTTGTTTAATAAGAGAAGGTGGCGAACGAGTACAGAACACAAGCGTGATTATCAAACGCCCATGGACATCAGCAAATGATGTACTAAAAGTAAACATACCAAAATCGCTATCATGTTGATTAGAAAGCCCGTCGCCAGCTCCGCGTTCACTCCAGTCGAGTGGACTCTCAGGTGGTGGGGGAGCTTGGAATTCCGGTACCTTCATCGGTTTAGGTGGTTCAGGACAAACTGGTGTGGTCGGCGCACTCTTAATTTCTGTATTCTTTCTAAACGACAAATGTTCTATCCGTAGTTTACTCGATGCTCTGCTCATTATTGAGTCGCGTCTCTCCCTCTCTTCGCCACCGTTAACACTCTTTAAAAGGGCCGAGTAATTTGGTTGAAGATTTCTATTAACTTCGTCCTGATAGTCTTTTTGAAGCCATGGAGGCACCTGGAAGAGTTGAAGCAAAAAAATGATTGTATTTACTAACTTCGCTCCACACAATTAAGTTATTTTCCGTTGTGGGATCAACAATTTTATTGCCCATGAGACCAAAGTTTCAATTGATTTATTTATTATTCATAGCGCTCTTGAAGAAAGTCGCGCTAGACTAAGCCGATCATCTCATCAAACACTATTACTAACCCGTATCATTGAAGACATCCTGTTCATTATTATGATCGATATAAATCTACATGTGTGTAATATATTGCTTACTTTAAGAATGCTCTGCTGAAGTCCCTGCTTGTCTCGAACTACTTGTATGTGAGTAGCGAGAGGATGTTGTACAGGAGAACGACTGTCGAGTTCGCTGAGACTTGCTGATATCTTATATCGAACTGCTTCTAAATATGTTAACATTGATCTCATCTAAAAACAAGTAATTTAGTAAGAAATCAATTTGTGTCTATAAGTTAATAAAAAGAATTCCGACTGTATACGCTCTTGTAAAGAAAATTAATCGAATGAGACATTTAAATCCAGGCGTTTAGGTCACAAATTATGAAGGATTTTAATAGATTTTTGTACAATTATTTTGGCAGTGGAAACATCGTACAATGTCCATCTTGTCAGCTAAATATGTGCAAATTTCGTTAGTGTAATTTTAGATTCGTTCTTACGTGGAATAATTTATCGGCAACATTTTGCTGTGAATCGTCACCTCCAAATGTGGGTGTTTGTTTTATAGCCATTGATAACTTCTCCAAGCCTTGCTTTGACTTGCGTTCCCTGTCTATATCTTGCTTTACTAATTGTAGAATCTTCAACAAAGCCTGCAAAAGAAACATGTCCCATTATTAATTAATAAAATTTCCGTATTGCTATTATTTGCTAATGTTTTGTTGTATTATATAGTAATTTGTTTGGGCAATAGAAATGTATGAAAAAGGACAAGAATTTGTTGCTTTATTACGCACTTGCTTGCGACGTTCTCTGTTCATCGCGAGCGTTGTATGTTCACAGTAAAAGTCGGGTAAGAGTTGATCGCTAGCACCGGCAGGCGACGATCTCACGCCGCGCACAACGCGCATGTCCACGTTCGCATTTGCATTCTTTATTGGACCAACTAATGCATTCGTTGCCTGGAAATAAATTAATTAATAATATAACATAACTTATGATCGCAATTCATTCAATGTTAACAACAAACTGTCATTTAGTAATCCCACCTCCGCTAGCTGAGACGGCACTGCCGCTGTTAACCTCAAGTAACAGTCAGCGGAAGTCTTTAGTTGCGCGAGTCTCTCTTCCTCAAGAGACTCCAGCATTCCGGCGCCTTTCACAACACTGGTCTCCCATTCTAGCCTGCACAATAGCAAATTGTAAATATCCATTCAGACGTGTCGACTGCGCTAATCGAGTAACACCCACCTCGCCCGTTCAGCTTGAACGCACACGTTATAGTAGTCGACTTCAGTCTTTTTAACGGCTTCTTCAGTCTTCCTCTTCTTAACTTGAAGTTTAGCGGCGTCTCGCTCGCTCGTGTTATTAGCCAAGCGTTCCGCTCGAGCTGCGCTTAAGATCGAGTGTGGAATGTGGCCAACGCTTGAACTGCGTGACATACGGCTGTGGACAAATAGAAACCCCCTAAAGATTCCATTTCAAAACCCCTGTATGAATCGCAGAGCGCACGCACAGCAATATTCGCAATGTTCATCGCAACGCAATTATACTAAAAGGATCCTTTTAATTACGCTTCAATAGAAACTGATTGATGTATGAAAACCAATCGGTTTCTTGGACAATACAAGTTATCAGACCTAATGTCCAGCGCGGCGTCTTGCAGTTTCTCGTTCTCTCTAGCCGCGGCATGCGACTGTCGCTTTGATTTAGCTTCCGCTGTCCTCCAGTCAGTTAGGGTCCGAGTTGTTTTGTCTACGTTCCCTTCGATCTATAGTAATAAGCAAATATAAAGATTCAAAATATTCACAACGAATCAAATACCTATAAGATGTTATTCAAATCATGTGAATTACCTTCTTTCTTAACTTTAGTTGACCCTCAATAAAATGTTTCATTGGCTTCACCAGCTCTTCTGACATAGCGCTTGAGTAGTTCCTGTAATAACATTTTGAGTATATAAAAAGTAACTATTAAACTATCACGTAATTTTATTTAGGAAATACAAAAATGTTTAAAGTATGTTTTTTTATTCTAGCATAAACAATAGAATGGACGATCTAATAATATAATTAAAAACGAAACCAGGTTGTTACCATTACCTATGAATTTCCGATCTCTTTTCCATTTCAATGGCAACATGTTTCCATGCTTCTGCACAAGAACCGACACTTTCTTTACACGCTTTAGTTAACTTCGTACCAAGTTTCGCAAGACATTTCGAATAGTAATTTTCTGCTTCAACCCTGTAGGGAAATTAATAACTTTGAACAAGTAAAGCATAGCAATACATGACTATATATAGATCTATTAAACTAATATTAGAAATGCGCAATCAAAGCTTTGTTAATGAGCTGAGTTCAAGTAATAATGGATAGTGTATTTACTTAGTCTGCAGTCACAATGATTTGACACGGACATTAAAGTATAATAAAAGCTAATACCAATAAAAGTAGAACGCATCGTTGATTGAAAACGAATTGTACGGATTTAACGGGCATTATTACCCTATATAGTTTATGTAGACGATCAGTTACTCCGAGAAGGCGAACGATTGAGTCACAAACAATAAGGCATTGTTTTATCGCCACGATGGAAAGTAAATGTTACAAAGAAATTTCTGATAAGATTGCTTATCTATTGCGTTAGTGTGTCGCTTCAGGAAATGTTCTATACCAACTTAACCGATTGGCCAGTAATTCTCTGCTATTGTTGTTATCAAAGATTGTGCCTCAGAAGAAGAAATAGAAATTTTGTGTAGAACAGAATTCTACGCTTATGAAATGATTGTAGATAACACACGATAACATTTGGGGTCCGATTTTGACGTGACAAACAAATGAGCATTGACTAATTGGTTTTATAGTATTAGCAATGATACGCCAGTCGGTTCTACTGTTTTTGAATAAACGACTAGTTTTAAAAACTTACCTTTCCTGCAGTATTGCTGTTAATTCTTTGCTAAAGTCACTGCCTTGTTTGACGTAACGACGAAGTTCGTCGAAACCATTTTGTGCCTGGAACAATAAAACATTAGTTATAAGATTATATTCTGGGCAACTAGAAGTTGCAGTATAAATGATAAAAATCTCTTGACACTATCGACCTAAAATGTATACCCATAGACACAGAATAGCAATAAAATATTGTACGATAAACCTATCAATGTTGTCATGGATTTCTCTGATTCAACATTAAATTTTACAAACTATCATTTTCTTATTGGCATGTTAAGGCGCGATGCTATGGTGCGTCGTCCTTGACTGTTAGAATCACGCACCGTGAACACGCGCCCTTTACCTACCTGACTACGTTAAAAACGTGTTTGAATATTGGCAACTACCACGCCGAGTCGACAAAACTTATGTGACAATGACATGCGTGTCAATATCTAACTTGAGTAATCATTAAACGTGACCTTTTACTATAATTAAAAAAATTACTACAAAACTACCAAATTTCAAACATTCACACTTTTTTTAGTAAATGCAATGTGTACTGAGGTAAATAAAAACAATATATTCAAGCATTTACTTTATTTATCGAAGCATTATGTTTTTTTTTAACTTATTGTAGCTTTCCAATTTTGCCGTAGTCGTCTTGCAAATTGTGTATTTTTTTTATTTTATTTTTAAATTCATTGATAATGTAAAATGAGGTATATTAGTTGTTACATGTATTGTATCGATATCGGCCCGTATTCTGCAGCATTCTATTGAGTCCTTGAAATTGACAATTACCAACTTTAATTGACATTTACATTTGCATTTTTTACTTACGGATGTCCATGTTAAGGTTGTGGCCTATTTAAACTAAACCATAATTAACAACTCCATGCAGTATTTACAATGAACAAATAAATTGTTATAAACTCAAATCAGAAACAATAAAACTAACTAGATAGACACAGCGACCGTAGTGGGTCTTGGCCTCCGACAATAAATCTCCACCTAACTCGATCCCGAACCATCGACCCAGACCTAGAATTACAGCTGTTTTAGATCTTATTCCACCACGTTTACCTAGTGATATTTGGGACATCCAACTGGGCGTCGATCACATGGCCGTCTCAAGTATTTCGTCCCATGCCAAAAAAAAATCATGCCACTTCCATTGACTTAAGTACCTATAACCCCATAGTGGGGCTGATGGCGCCAAAAGTACGCCGCCAGTTCGCTCTGTCCTGGCCTCTGCACTGCTTGACATGAAGACGATCGGGCTAACGTGGCTCGAGACCAAGCGCAGAGCCATCTCAATGCCACACACAAAAAAAACAAAGGTAGTCCTAGAATATATAAAATAAACTGAGCAAAAAAGAGTGCTGTCTGTATGCAAATGAAATAAAAAAAAACAAACATCATCGCCTATATTTAATGTACTGTTTTGTCATCTTTGCGCATTTTTGAACACTCTTGTAGTTTGTTGAACAATTTCATCTTTTTTTATGTTGTTTACAATAAAGAAATCTTGATAGACGTTTATAGAATTATTTCAAAAATTATCATAACATCGTCGAAGTCGACCTTCGTTGTAATTGTTAACGGGAATAAACTGGGCAATAATAAAGTTAAATGTATTCTTTGCGTGCATTTAATTATCTACAATGCGTTTGAATCATCTTTTATTATTGAAACGAGATTTCTTTTTCAAGCAACACTTTATATCCGACGATAAACTGAACAATTTTAGACATTTTGATTAATCATTTGATTATAATGATTAAAGTACGCGTGTTGCAAATATCATTAAATTATATTAGATTTAATGAATTGAAAACATCTTTTTAATATTCAAGGATAGGAAACTTGATCAGATAATCTTTTGGAATACATCTAATGTTTAAGAAACGGCTAAGCACTTGGATATTTTCGACTTTAAAACTTCAATTAAATATTGCTTCACTTTTTTTCCTTGTTGACATATTACAATTTTGATATAATAATATTTCTTATATCACCAACTATGGACTAAGTTTCTGCTAGGATATAATTTACGACAATAGTCTGATGAATTAATAATGAGATTTGAACTGTCGACCAAGCGATCAGAAATTCATTACGCTAGTGGCGTTTCAAACGATACTATTTTCTGTTGTAGGTACATCATTTATTCAAAGTTCTCATTCGTTTGTGAATTAGTTCTCGTAAAAGTAAGTAATAATAAAGAATCTGTTAACCGTTTTTAATCGACATAATATAGAACGGTCGTTGACAAATCTAGTTTCGTTTTCTGGTCATGCACACCAACGGTATACGTCAATAGATTAAATGATACCATCAATACGTATATTATACCACAACAGACATACGCCATAGCTTTCTTTGCAACGTAACTTTCACTGCAATGTAAATTACACCTAGTACAGCTAACATAAGGTCCAAATATCTTTAACTATTAGTAATACTTGAGTCGATTTCAAAAAGGCATACGCATGAGTTGAATGCGACGATCGCGCGCTTCCGGCCGCCCGGGAAGTGCGGCCATTACGAAATACTGTCAGACAAGATCACAAATAGAAATGTAAAAATAAAAATTCTATTTTTATATATTTAAGGAAGTATAATAAGCCAACAGGTTTGAACTGTTGTGTGTTTGATGTCAATAAATAACTGATATCAAACTGGATGTATTTATAGATTTCAAACCAAAACAACAGTTAATTTTAGCGAAATATCTTAAGCTAGTCGGGAATTTTATGTCACAAAGGGATGATTGGTTTAAGAACACAAAACCTATATATATGTTTATTTTTATTAATATAGAATTAATATGTTCGTGTGTAAGATGTTATGACAGCGAAAGGTTTTGCAAAGGAGACATTCAATAACTTTCCCGGACATAACCGAGCGGCAACCGCGATAATACGAAGTGCCAACAGAAAATATTGGTTTTGAAACGTGCTTGTGCGACGACAATCGACAACTCGTAATTATTTATTTATCAGGAAATAGACGTTATACGATAGACCACTTGCCAATCACGTTTATGATTCAATAACATACTATATAATACGACAATAAGGCAACGCTAAGGAACGATTTCTCTTTTTTTCTTATTCTATCACTTCTCCGTGGTACACCAACTGTCGTTTTACAAAAAGAGATCAAAGATAGGATGTCGTGGACATGCGATCGAACAGATGTTAGATATGGGTACAAAGATGCGTGAGTTTTAATATTCAAAACATCGGTACAAAAACATTGTTCTGTGAAGTGTTAAGCAGAAAGCAAGATATGAAAATATTTTTATATAAAAGTGTATCGTAAAATCACAGTACTGATTGTGGTGAGGATATGTTAGAAGCCAAGATGTGTGCCAGTATCATGTCAATTGGCAATCCTACCTTTCTTGTTTAGGGATATGTACGTTTTCACCTTTGTTTTCGTGGTACTAAATCTAAGTTTACATAATTTTTTTTTGAAACAATCCGCAGAGCAATGAGTAACGCTAACATTTCGGAATTACTTAAGAGCGATGTCCAAATTATTAAAGATGCTGAAATCGTTTTGCAAGCGGAATCCGTGACGCGTGGACGACGGTCTCGAGACAAGGTATGTATTTTTTTTTGTTACAGCAATCGAGAATATTAATTTCTAATATAACAAAAAAAAAGGAACATTTTCCACATATTTCGGTCATCCAACCTGTATGAAGTACGATAATTGAATCTTCAAAATACAATGTTACATCAACTTGACTTTCACCAAAATTTTCTGAGAATCTAGTAAAACATTACTCAATTAAAACAGCTGGAGCACTTTCACTTAAAACAACGCAATGCTCTTGTGAACCGCTGAATTTATATTAGGTAACTTAATGCCTAATAAAACATCAAGTTATGTGCGAATTTTTGTGCGAAATTCGCGACGTACCTAATGATTTTGATAGTTAATTCAATTTCTATGTTTTAAGGTAATCTTACTTTCGTATTGATAATGCTTATTTGATTTATTTATGTTTCAAAAACAGCGTTTATCGATACTAAGCTAGACAATTTCTTCCAAATTAATTTTATGGACAAAGCAAAGAATCATAATGTCATGCTACTATTGAACTAGTTTACAGTAATCTTGAATGTGATAGTGTCTAGTTAATACACTTGTTTTTTCTTCATACAACGCGACGTTAGACACGTAATGAAATATTTTAACGATTTATTTGTAAATCAAGTAGATTCATTAATCGGTTTCAATGTAGTCGATTCATTGTTTTATTTCAACAACATTGTTATGTTAATACAATGGTATTGTTGGCAAATATTCGAATAGCTTTTGAAATGACCGTCACACTTTGTAACTAAATATTTTTAACGTCTATTATAGTATAAACTGTTTTCGTATTGAGCATATTGTTAAAGAATGAATACTAACTATAGTTGTATAATGGATAATAATGCTATATAAATGTAATAAACGATAAAATTAATTCGTATTATAAATTCAGTGTAGACAAATTTTGATATGGTCCAATTTACTTCTTACTAATACAAACCCAAAAGTTTGTTTGGACATCTGTCATTGTCACGTATCTATCTATCTCTAGAACGGCTGACGGTATTTGAATTAAATTTGAAACAGATACAGATTACTGTATCGCATAGGGTACTCACATTTTTTATAAGAAATTAGAAAGCAACCAATATTAAAATAGGTGATTGGTGACAGCTAAATTTTATATAGAATTATTAAAACTTACCCAATAGTTGTCTTTGAAGGCTTGGTTGTTGGATGAGCGTAGATGTATCATTTCTTCTAAAGTATTCTGCCATCGGTCCATGCCAGCCGCGATCTTCGTGGAAACGTTTTCCCGATTCATTGCAGCAGCTGAACCATCTTTCTCTTCTTTGTTAGAAGCTGTGGCATTACCGATGTTGCTGCTGTCTTTGCTGCTGCTACTGAACGTTCTAGAACAATAGACAAGCAACAGTTAGTAAAGAATCTACTATTTTCTAGTAAAAATACAATAGATATTAACCTTATCTATTTCAGAAGAACGACATTGCACTAAATTGAATTCATGTTTAGATGCGCGTCATCAATTTTAAATTACGTTACCATACTGGGCAATTGTCCTTGAAATCCTTTAAATTAACAAAAGCCATTTGTAAATATGAACAATAACACTAGTTATATATTGAAATAATACCTTACGCTATAACTGAAACAAGTCAAAAGTCAAAACAGAAGGTGCTCTGATGAACTAATCTATGAGAAATATTCGTCATACTTCCGACTGTGATGAGTAACAATTTCTTAGTCATATCAGTTCTATGGCCGTTGGTGAGAAATTAGAGCGTTGGAACTACGCGGAAGAAACTTTGTTGAGATGTTATCATAAGTGATAATGTTCATGTAATTTGTTAAAAAAAAATTTAAGTCGTTTTAAACAGCGGAACGAAAGATTTAATAATGGTTGATATTCACTAAGGAAATATATGTATGAAACACTGTTTCATCCCTTTTATATAAAGATAACAATTATGTATTGGTAAATTATTTGTTTTTTTTATGACCGCATACTGTAGAAGGCATTGGGAAAGACCTATGTCCAGCAGTGGACAGACAAGGGCTGATGATGACGGGTTATTCGTTAGTGGAACTATTCGAGTTTTACTAACAATTTTCTACTAACACAAGAACATGTTTTTCTCACTTATCTGTGGTAACGTATTTAAACACATATTTTAACTTTAAATGTAACTAAATGTGATCAGGATCTATATGTAACGAACTACTAAATTGTTTTTTATTAATATTTTTTTGTGCCACGTGTATTTATGGAACATGGAATATCAATTACGATCAGAAGTAGATTATTTCCTGAATACTTCATTGTATCAAAGGCTACATAATTTTCGGCGCAGTATAATTATTAATTGAAACGACAGTACCAAGGCGAGCACACAAAGTGTTACATACACTTATATGATATAGACAGTTTTGTTTATTTTATCTTTATTAAAATTAAAAATGTATTTAAAAAGTTTCTAGTATAAGTCAATTTCAATAAAAATAACTCTAGAATGGAAACCAATACAATTCAGATATTAGTATTTATTGAGGGAAACCGGTTTTGCGTTGACTAAAAATAAATCAGACAACGCGGCATACCAATCAAGGGCCTTACTTGATTACTTTTAGACGTGTGTCTCACAACTATGGTAAGCTATAATTGACAACAGGTTGACAATAATTATATCAAGTTTTACATTCTTGCGCATAAGGTCCGGAATTCTTTTATTATGGTCACATTTTAATAAACAACTCAGTTGTTGAGCGTCCCAGTTTCGAATTGATTGATCGTCGATTCGATTCTCGACGGCTTATACAAATGAGTGTAATATTTAATCTGATTTCTCTTCATCACCTAATCAATTCTTTAAGTTAGAATTTGTGTAAGCTTTGGATTAAGTTCGAGTTGTAATACAAAAACAATTTAAAATCAATCTTCAACGACACTATCTGAATGATGAACTGATATTGATTTTGGAAGCACTATCTGGAACGAAGAAAGGTCTCTTACTAACGAAACAAGCGATTTCTACGTATCTTTTGTTTTTCCTAAGACTTTGTCTAAGAGAAATAAAAAAAAAAAACTTATACCCAATTCGTGATCGTGAAGTAACTTCCACCGTTAAGAAAACTGCAAGAAGCGAAAAACATTTGACGTCATGTTTATGAAATCTGTAAATACGGGTAGAGGAATCGTGCTGAAGCTATTATTCGCATGCTCATTTGGACGGTAAACATGTGATCACAAGTTGACCGAAACGTACATACTTTAATTCTCACCTATGTTACCTTAATCTAGTCTACTTAGACGAATAGGTAAGCCTGCCAACTTTAATATCGTCTAGTTTAGTGTCAACATACGAGTATGTTAAGTAAAGTTACCATTGGTATGTACTCCATAAATCATTAACATACTGTTATCTCTCTTATTTTCTTAAATTAAATAGAGATAACAGTATTTTAGTACTCGTGTCTGCTGTTGAATGAAAATTGAACATATTATGTTAACGGAAAGTATGGGAGGCCCAGAAACATAACACAATCGCCAAGTTGTGGAACACTATATATCATTAGACGTGTTAAATATGCCTAAACGCTTTAATAGCCATGGAAAATAATATAAAAAGGTGATATTAACGTAGGATAAGTGTGTGATACTGAATTTTTAAAGGACAGTTCGTTAGTAATGCCGTAGTAGTAAAGTGTTGCAATGTCAGTAGAGATTGTGGCGCTCTCATAATTGGGTTGTTATATTTTTGGTCAAGCTATAAATCGTTCATGGTCTAACTGTCGAACGCCGTTTGATTGTTGACTTATTGTTGACGTAATCTAAATTAAAAGCTACAATAATATCGTGTAATGTAAAATACTTAAGCAGAGTCACGGGTCAAGGTTAAGAGTTTTATTTATTCAATAGGTCAGAATAGTAACACGAGTGTTTATTAATGTTGTTATAACCCGCAGACCATTTGTTCTAATAACAGTTACATAAAGTAGGTACTGACATTTAATGCAATGTTGAAACACGTCGAAGATTTGCATGGCCGCTCTGGGCAGCCGTTACATAACTGAAGTTAGACCGTTGGGCCGACCACTTTGACTATAGAGAAAAGGACTCGGCAAAAAACTTCCGTTTATTAAATTCCAAATAATTCGTGCAGGGTGTCGTAAAGAGGACAATCACACATGTGTAAATAACACTGTCTGGCATATATTCTCGAAATTAAACCGTTTTTATAAACTTATCGTCATCATCATCAGCCCTAATCTGCCTACTGTTGGACATAAACTTTTCGCAATGCCCACACACAGTATGCGATCCTCCTTTCGCATCCAACGACTTCCCGCCGTTGTACTAAGTTTTCGGTCGACCTGGAGGAAGGACACCCTCCTGGTCATCAACCGTGGCCTCCATCTCAACAATAAACACATGTTCACTCAAAAATGTTAACACATATCATGAGCACACAAAGTAAGTTTAGAACTTATATTTGTTTTATTTGACAGTGGGGGAAATGCGTGTTTCAAATGCGCGTGACAGATCCTGTCTCTTAAAAATCAACGTGCCAACCGTATGGTCTATGGGTATGAGATTGTTATTTACAAATGAATATGTTTCAACCGCGTTGGAAGTAATGAATGATGCTACGCTAGGTTTAATAAACATGAGTGAATCAGTAGCGGAAATCATATAAACAACAACATATGAACATTGTCCGGAGAAATTATATACATTTAATAGAACACATTTGATTACTCTGAATGTATTAGTCTTCAAGTATTTGTAATGATATTGATTTGGCGCAGACCGCTCGGCCAATGTATTAACGTATTTAGGAGTTTACTAGAACTTGTACTTTCGAAACATTGCAATATGTCGCCGGTATGCGCTGTGACATACATGCCTTGATTATTTTGATTTATTATGCGTCCTAATTTAAACTTATAAATTAGTTAAAGACTCAAAATCGCGTTGGGACATCGATTGGTGAGTCTTCGTAGTTATTATGTATAAACTTAGGCTTGCAATTTTAGATTTTAATTGAATTTTATTTATACAGAACAGTCTATTTTAAGAAAAATTGAAAAATATGACTTAATTTTTCGTATATCGTCGTTCGAGTATTTCATCTGAATATTTAACTTTCCCTTACCTAAAAGGAGAACCTTGCGTAAAAACCTTGAGAAATTTATTTATCTTACATTAATGTTTTTTTTTCTTTTTCCATTGCCACATTAACTGTAATACAATCGTACGGCAGAGCGGCCTCGTGTAACGTACCCGGCTGTTGTGTTTCCCCAGCGTAGGACTTTGACAAGGCCACACCAAGTACTAAGTTTGAATTCCACTTCTTACTACATAGCAATCACCCCCGACTACGACCGGGAACAATGACTAGAATAAAGATTAATAATTAATAATATCTGTTTACTACGATTTGTATTGAGAATGACGCAATGAATTATATATATTACTATGTTGAAAACAATCTATAGGTACAATTATATATACCAAGTACAGATATAACATCAAATTAATTACAATTGAATAACCAAATAAGTAATATCTATTAAAAATAAGCTATCAAGGAAATAGTAGTCCACGATTATAATGCTCTTTAATAACATAGACATAAAGAGCAAAATCGAATATCAATTCATTTTTCACTATTTCAATTTCTATTAAAGTCTGGCTAATTTTTAACGCTCTATATTATTTCTGCGTCTCGGATAAAAGACAATTTGATGTAATTATAATGTATTGATCCTAGTTAATGTATTTATTTAATGTCTTCGAATTTCGACCAATAATTTAGTAGTTTACAAAATATGTCGGTGTCCAATGTAATATATCGTAGTTTAAAAAGTTTACCGACATACTTTCGAAGATATATTCTCGGAATAAAACTAAATACGCGCAAATGGATGTTGTTAAACTTGTCTCGTTCAACGCAATAACATTTTTACAATCTAAATAAGGTAAGAAGCTGCCAGGAAAGTTGTCACTGTCGTGAGAAATAGTATAAAATTCAATTAGAAACGGTGCAAAAAAAAAAAAACTTTAATCTTTTTCTATAAATTTCTCAGCAAATAAAAGTGTCCTCGATTCGAATAATTTTACCTCCTAACGTTTTCTGAAGATTTTTTTCCTTCGAGAAACTGATTAAAAATAGAAAACGTGATTACGATTCAATATTAGAAAAAAAGGCGATGATTTAGCTAGTAGGGGGCGTTGTCGACCTACTAAAATTTAAGGAAAGCGATCTACAAATTTAAATTGTAATACCCCACTAGTTACCATCTGGGCAATCACAGAGAAAACGCGGTGCGCAATCAGCGTTCATCCGACCGTCAAATTCTAGCTATACTTGTCTCGATTCTCTCATTTTAAGAATTAATATTGATATTACTTATTTTATTGAGAACATAATACATACATAATGTATATTAAATATCTGGCTACAAGTATATCTGCAGTACATTAAAGAATTTATTTAAACTTGTTAAAATATTATTTTATTTAAAGGCCGGGAAGTATTTCTCGACCTGTATATATGAATCGGAATTCGATCTGTTAAATATGTTATAGTAATAAAATAAGTTAATTGTGTTTAATAAAATTTCAAGCATATGTATCGCTGTATAAATATTAATAACGCAATTCTTTTATTATCTATATATTTGCTTAAGTGTCTGTTTTCGAATACTTGAAATAAAAACGTTACAAATTTTTTTATCAATGATTATAAAAAAGAAAAAGTTAAATTAAATGCACAAGTTATTGAAAGATTTTTTAGGGCATTTCGTATGACTTTCATTTAACAGATATCACTTAGATAAACATATGTTTAATTGAAATTATTTAAAAATTAATTAAGTTTATTTCCAGCGATTCGTTTCATAAATGCATCACTTTGATTTCATACACGATAAAACTATCGTATATTTTCAACGTTTGATGATTATTCGTGTATCTATCCTTCGTGTATTTGACCTGGTATTAAGTATAAACAGTCGGCATAAGTGTTGCGTAGACGCAGACTAATGTAACACGAGCATGTTTCAACGTACTCTTAAGAATTGAAAACACAAACGCTAGTATCCGATACAATCGATGATAAAATCCTTGTGTAAAAAAATATTACTAAAGTTTAGATCGACCGAACACCCGACGCCTTGAAGTTGTTATGGTAAATGTTATTTCAAATGTAAGCGCTTATTTAAAAATGCCACGCAGATTCGGTAACAACGTGAGAAATTTGCATTTTTATGAAAGAATAATTTGAATTTTACAACTAATTTTTGCATTTTAAACTCAAACAATAATAGGGCTATTACTTAGGTATACACAGTTCAGTGTTGCGAAGAGATGATAAGGATAGAAACAAGAAGGAGTAAAGGTAGAGGAAGACCGAAGATGTGAATGGATAGTGTGAAAGATATGCGTAAGAAGTGTGTGAGTTCAGATATGACGGCTGACAGAGATGTATGGAAGAGTACATACTGTCCCAACCCTCCGTAGGGGAAGGGCAGTAGATGACGATAACTTAGTTGGATGACGCGAATCAGCATAACTGAGTTGTATGCAATACAATTCAGATTATATTTGAATGTATTTTGTAACAAAGCCTTTGTATGGTGGTAAAGTAAACGGTAGTTCTATCGGCGATAGCTATCGCGAGATTATGACATCTGTGTAAGCAACACCGGCTCTATCGGTTTCATAAGCTGAGCTAGAAATGTGAGCAGGCCGTTGTACCGTCGTTGCGCAGTTGCGCAGTCGCCCGAATTGTCTTTGCCAATCAATACGTACATAACTAATGTATAACAAAACAAACGGCAAGTATACAATTAGGATAAGTTATTTAATTGTGATAATGCACTTTCTTTTATGTTGGTACTAACTGCGGGTTTCGACTCGCGTGATACTTGTACTGACACATATTGTTGTCTCTATTTTTTCAAGAGAGAAGGAAAGGGATGACAATATGTATAACAAATATCGATGTAGAGGCGTTCTGAGGTAAGGTGTTACGGCCTCTATATATAGAGATATAAAACCAATAGATGGAGTGTTTTATATAAGTTACTTATTTCTATATTTGTATGGTGACAATACAGATTTTTGTTATCTTTCTTATTATAAATGACAGCACTGAGTAAATTGACCCCAACAAAGTACGGTCGTAGGTTCATTGGGGAAAAATATGGAACCAATATCATTGTGTAAGTGCTGTCATAGAGAATCCGATTGAAGCCACATCTAGCCATTAGTCTTAAATGTTTTTTTTACCCTAAATATTGGTTTAATTGCGACACGAAAGTAGCGCGGTAAAGGGTGCTGAAAGTAAATTAATGCCGACTACATGAATCATATTATCTCAAGGTAACAGAAATTGTATCATTCGCAAATTTTCCGGTTGTTATCAACGGCTCGACTCTTTATACAAGGTGACGTAGAGAACACAAAAATTCAACAGCAATATAGTAACTTTTAGCATACTGTTTCTTTGAGAGAGAATTATTAATGCATCCGAAGAGACTGCAAAAGACGTAATAACTGATATTGTAAAAAATGAGAAAAAAAAGGGTGTCAAATTAAGACATTTCGAGTGTAATCTCCATGTATCCTTATTGAGAAAAGACCTTTATCTTACGAGTATTCCTTCAGAAACTGGCTAGAACACTAATAGAATGAATAGGACGTTGTTGTTCATTTCTAGTGACCGTAACGATGTACGTTTTATGTTTTCATACAGACTTTAAATTAGAGTCAATTGCTTTTTGACATAATGACTTTGTTGTGTTATAAATTGACGCGTTCAGACACAAAGTTTTAAGCAGGCTACACCTTCACGTTTAATTACACAGTTCTAAATAAATTGTATAGTTGAAACTTACGTATGTTGACAATATTTTAACTGTCAGTAAGGGTTAACTAAAGAGAATAGTTCTGTTCTAACTGAAGATATGTAAGAAATGATCAGAATAAAGGTATACAATTTTAAGAGCCTCTTAAAAATAGATGTGGTAATTATGGAATCGAGATAATCGTGGGGAAATGCCTCACGCATTCTATCCTTGTAGAGACAAGGGTGGTTATGTCGGGTTTGCACCGACTAAAACCCCACGATGGCCGCAAACTGCGAAGATAAGGGGCCGCGGGATCTCCAGTTGGAACACAACCGCCGACTGATGGACCTGGTGAACCAAACATCAAAACAAAAGGCGATACCAAGCGTCTTTTGTCTGTAGACGTTTGCATGTATACACCTCTCGTCCTTGGCATTCGTTTAAAAAAAGTAAACAATAACAAATGCAGTATATCAATCTAAATCAAAGGCTGCATACGACGTGATTATTTGACGATGTGACCTTGTTTAATTGTAATTACAGTAATGCCGTCAGTAATAACACCGTCACTTCCTTCCTCTGAGCGCGCTGTCAGGAAGTGACACGTAGGCATCGTACTGAATTACGAGGCGAACCGCAAAACTATTTAGTACAGAGATAATTAGATTTTTAGTTTTCATTAATACGAAACGACCTCGCGGCGATATATTCATCACCGGTGTACTAAGACAAGGTTAATTGAAAATATTAGATAATAAGTTCAAATCCAATATAATAAATACGTGATTACTCATCACTCAAACTCATAAACTTCGGAAATCACTTTTTCTCATACTTCTCACAAAATCACGACGTTTTCAAATTCGAATCTCATTTGTTTTTTACAAGATTTAAGTGTTCGTTTAGAATCAAAACATTCTCATAGCACACTATCACATTTACCGCGTTTTAGTTAGATAATATGTTAGATAAAAATTAACGGTACTCTGGTTCTCTTAGAATTACAAATCGAATTGTCTGTCCCCACTTTTGATCTGCAGAGACCGACTCGAATCTCGTCACGTACTAATAACTTTTTCGTAAGTTACGTATGATCAAGTAACAATCGTTTATATTCGACGTTTCTAAATAAAATATATACCAAGTTAGATATTTACACACGAATATATTAACAACATATTTCATTTTAAACAAACTGTGGTAAGGTTTCGTTTGGATGTGTAGGCAGTGGAAACGGACAGTTAAGTTGAAGGCACCGCGACGGCGGCCGCCAGTGAAAGTAGCCGAATCGATCTACGAAGGCATCAATCTGCAACACTTTCGTTGCCTTCAATCGATTGTCATTCGGAACCCGATCCTCGCCACTGATTTCCCTATTGCGATGTACACGCGGTGTCACTAATGACAAATTTTACACATACATTAGAATTTCACATATACTAAACATAACACTATTACGAGTGTGTTTATTTTTATCAAAAACGTAACAAGCATTTGAACCATTATTTTTATTCAGTTCAAGTATTAAATGTACTACTACATGAAACTTATAAAACATATATAATTACCATTGGATAATTTCTAAAAATATTATTAGAGTCACAAGTAATCTAATGGTTGACGGTATAGATACAGGGATCGATTCGCATTTCGAAGCGCGTATATTATCAAAAATCAGGTATGTAATAAAATAAAAAAAACTATCAGTGAAAATAATTTTAGTCTACTAAATGAAAATATTAAAATATAAAAGTAGAATAATCCTCGATTCACTTTCGAATAATCACTTAACTTGAGATTTATCCAGGTCGACACGCAACGTATTACAAAATCGATTAAAAACTGGAATACAGCCGCGGCATGTTTCAATAATAAATCTCTTGAATTAAAAACGAGACGAAGACCTCGATATAATATATAAGAATCAATTTTATCGATTAAAAAGTTCGCTTAACATATAACCTTAAAGAGATAAACATCGAATAATTAAACGATCGACTGATATACTGCAAGTTTTAAATTATTAAAAAAAAAAAGGTCATTGAGTATATTTCTACAATAACCAAAATTTATAATAAGATGCGTTGTATTCATATCAACGTATATTTTTAAAGAATAATTTGTAGTCGATTCGCATATTAAACTAACTTCCTTTATTCATCTATCTTTTTCTTTATTTCTGACGGATGCGTCCTTTCTTCTTGAACACATTTCGATTGGTTCTTAACGATTTGGATGGCATTATGCATTGGTCTCGAGTGCGGTGCATACTTTTTCAGTCCAGTTGATAAAACGATTGCGTCTAGGTTACTTACTGTCGATTTTATTTTTAATTCAGGGTATCGTATTGGGACGGAACGGAAGTACACAAGTACGCGACTAAGCATACCGTATATTTAAAATGAAATCATTAAAATACACCAATGAGAAAAGGTTTTAATTTATTTAAAGCGATTTCTATAACGATCTACTTTTTATATCTGTACCTTGTCATTAATTTATAATCTATTTATATGTATACTTATATATATTTATTCTTGACATTTGTCAGAATGTGCACTCGAATGTAAATACGATTTGCATAAATTTGTTATTAAATTAACCTTGATAATTGTTTTCACTATCTAAAGATATGTTCATGATGTTTGTATGAGGTTTCAGTAGTGGGAACTAACGGTTGTCTACTTAACGGTTTTAATGTTGAACTAACAGCTGATTAATAATTTAAATAAAAATGCTTCAATCAACTAATTACTGAGTGGGATTGAAATTATTTTTTTAAGTTCAAAGTAAAAATTAAAAAAAGTTTGCTCACTTTTATTTCCCTAATAACATTATAGCCACCTTTTATAACTGGTGAATTGTTTAAATGAATTCATGTTAAATTCTGTGACTGGTTTTCTTGTTTACTATTATTGCAATGAAAGGCTACATTTTATACGAGTTATTTTTATAGCCTTGTTGGAGGCTTGAAATATTTTGTTGCGATAATATTATAAATATTTCTCCATTTGTATTATTTGCCAATAACTCTTTTATATTATAATAGTTACAAAAATGTTATATGACTTTAAATTCTACTTTTTTTATTGGATTTAATACGTTCACCTACTTCCCCGTACAAAAAAGGTACACCCAAACCACATTCACTCAAACAATATTTTTTAACAATAACGATGTGAATCGGCGTGAGAAGATTATACAGGATGATACATTTAGATTATTAGCTTTTTTTATACTCTTTATGAGTAACCAAATTTTTTTTTCTTTATTAAGTAATACTCAATTGCAATGATATTTGTCAACATATAAAGAACATTATTGAGTCACAATAAGAACACGAAATTGTGAAGATAATGTAGAAAACAACCTTCGATAGTACCGGCAGATGACGCAAGCGTTCATTGCGTGGGAGTTTTTCGTAAACCCACGGCAACATGTATAAGATATATTGAAAAAGTAATTTATAAAATAACCAGTTACGGCCTGCCTTGCATTTTATTACATTTTACTTTGCTTTTTTGATAAAATGAGAAAGGAACAAGGTAATTTAAGGTCCGCGTGGCCGTGGCCCTTTTTAATATATTACAATTTGTGTTTCAGCGTCTGATATGACGTAACATATTTCAAAATAAAAAAATGCTCTTTTCATATGACATATTCGAGGACAAATAGTGGAATTGAAATAATTTTAAGTATTTTGATTCGGATTTTATGTATGTGACTAGGTTATGCGTAAAAATACATACGAAAATCAATGAAGTATTTACCTACAATTGTAGAAGCAATCAATCGAAAACATTTTTGTGGTTTACTGTACATTAGCATTATATTTCCTGATACACGTGATATGATACAGTCTGAGTTTAATAAGTTGGATACGCAGTAAGCTCCTACCCACTGGACCGTACTAATGCTAGTTTCATTCGAGAGCAGGATAATTACATAGACAAGTTCAACAGCAGTACTGCTATTAGTTTATTCAAATATTGTCAAGTGTTGACAAGTGTAGTTAGTGTATTTGGGTACATTATATACGTTAAATAAACCTGAAGAAATATAATTGATAACTCGTGACACTTTAACTATGGCTATATATTGAGGTATTAGTAATACTTAAAAAGAAACATAAATAAAAACAACCAGTTCTCAAGGTAAATAAGGTCAAAACCAAATAAATACAATAAACAAGTAATATTATCCTCTTAATATTTTTTTTTATTTATACTAATCTTGTCAATGTGCCTGTGTTTTAAAATCCTTTAAAAGTCTGCTTTCAAAACTATAAAACTTCTTAATTAATAAAATGAAAAGCGGCCAAAACTTGACTCATGCATTATATGACATCATGAACATACAAAATTTATGCATGACATATGACTGAATACATTAAACAATGGACTTATTAATAGACGTATTATTAAACAAAAATATTATTACAATAATAATAATTGAATAAAAAAGTAAAATTTTCTGAAGCAAGAAAGTCTTAATTCGAAGTTAAGCGTTCTAACTTCACACGAGTTATTTCTTACTATATCCGTTAGATAAAAACGAACTTACGTGTACTTGAACAATGTATTGAACGATTTCATTATTTTCTTTGTTCACTTTTTAAGAAAAAAAAAACAAAAGAACATTGAATAAAATCAGTTCATAAATTGACGAGTATTTTAACACTAATTGCGAATCTAAACTGAACATATTTAAATATTACTATTTTGCTGACTTGAAAAATATAATACGAGTCTATGGTTTGGAAATCGACACTTTTGTTACACTTAACTAATGCCTGTGACATCGTCTGCAGTGATTAAATATAGCCAACACTAATCAGTGGTAACTCGCCTTTGTAATGACGCAACAATTTTTTTAATCTGCTTTTTGAGATTCCTGTCCGTAGTGAACATGTCAATCCCATAATTTGTCTCCTATGTTTAAGATATGAACTGCCATAATAGTACCGCCGACCGGTTGAAATTTTTTTTTTTTAATCTGTCCAGTAGTTTTTGAATCTATTTGTAACATACAAATGTACAAATTTTTACTCTTTATAATATTAGTATATAGCAGTTACTAGATCTGCGTAATTTAATACGGTTCCAATTACTGCTTAGTAACTATTCGTTAACATATTGCTAAACCTGTTTTCAATATAATGCATGTTAACAATCACTCAAATAATGCAAATATAAAAAAAAATATCGACGTACTAAGAATTTTACAAAACAAACACTAATTACTTACACCGTGTTTCGCTCAGTTTTTTTTATATAAATATACATATTGCATATATACTATATATAGAACATTAACGAATCGGTCTATTGTATAGCATTACTATACTAACTTTGGACTGCCGACTTCGTCTGTGAATAAAAAAAATTAAGTATGCGCCTACCAGATCTAAGTTTGTGTTTGTAAGTTTCTTTACGGCTAAAAATGTTAGAAAAAGCCATAATTTTAAATTTTTGTTCATCTAAATATAAATTTGGCAGTGCAGGCCATTTTTTTTTAATTCACTCTTTGATATTTTCTTACGAATATTACTTTTGACACCGTGAGTTTTTAATAAAACATACTGTCCTTTATTTTCACTTAGAAAAGAACAGTGAAAACAATATATTTTCGGACAGGTGATAAAGATAAAGTAAGGAGTAAGAATGTGGACGGAAATGCGTTGCCCCCGCGTCGACACCAAATTAAACTTTAGTCAGCATTGTGTTGAATTGTACAGAATTAGCATCGTTGTGGGCAACAATACTTAATAGGGTTACACGTGTATTCTGCTTTAATTACATACTATAAAAAAAAGAAAACATTAAATAATGCAATGTCTTTTACGCAGTCTTCTGCTACAAAAAAAATGTATGTAAAACCTTTTTTTTCCGTGACTTATTTAAATAACATACAAGTACTTTCAATTATTTTCAATTTAATCTCTGCTTACGATATTACGTAATAATATTGTAATCATATCTCGATAATTTCACTGAGTGAACTAAAACGGTTGCGAAATATAATCACGCTAAAAACTATACAGTTGCCATCGCGTTACGTCAGGGCCATTATTATAAAAAAAAAGTTAAATAACATTCAGAACGTTCCTTTACAAGTGTTCATTAACGTTTAATATGTAGCAACATTAATAATTGACTCGATTTACCTTCAATTGTTTTCGTAATCCAAATTCAAAGTCGTAAATATCGACAAGAGCGGCCAGTTACCATTTATGTAATACGAGCATACAAGCGAACGACCGCGGCATCGTACACGACCAATATCTTAACCAACGTTCACTAACAATTTAATGTAAAGCTGTGCGCCGTGCGACCTGACTTAAAAACTAAGTTCGGATTTCCGAGTCACCTGAGATCCCACTCCCAGAGATAACAAGGTTCACCATTGACGACACGTCACGGAGGACATCATCATCATCATCAACATCTTCATCACTTTCCCATACATCTCTGTCAGCCGTCGTATCTAAACTCACACCTTTAGCAATTCGTATTTTATTGAAATTATGCGTTTTATGAAAAATAAAATGCATTCTAAATAGATAAAACTATAATACGTAGGCGTTGATAAGCTTGTTATAACAAAACGGCCATTCTAACTTTTTTTTTTATTAGTGTCGAGTACAGATGTAAATGATTTAAACAGTTGTCGCCTTTATACTAAGGCCAGGTGTGATCAGATAAACAAGTAGAACTAGATTTAAAAGTTACATTATACGAATTTATAAATTATAATCCTAATTGTTTAAAAGGTAGCACATGATGAAGATTTGAATAGATTTATAGCTGGTTTATAAAGGCGGGTGTCGCAAGAGATATATCAATGATAATAGATAATATAAAGACCAGACTGCATTTAAATTTAATATAATCAAGAGCAATGAACGTGGGTCACCTATCTATAAATCTTGGAAACAAAGGATGTTAGCATAATAAAAAAAACGATAATACTTTAATTAAATTAGACTTATATTGTCTATTAAACACCGTTTGTTTTATAAAATTTACATTATTAGTTTCACACATTTTTTGGTATTTAAGTGACCCGTATTCATTGCTCTCGAGTGTACAATCATTATAAGTAAACGAAACAACTGACAATTTCATATCTCGTTGTTACTATATGTGTTGATAATTATACTGATTTAAATAGATACTCTTAACAGCATTAACCTCAGAATACTCACAACTAAATAGTTTATTAGATGATTGATTTGTGAGACAAGAAACATCGATTTGATATTTAATATGAATAAATTTTAACCTTGATACCAATGTTGTAAGTAAATTATTTTTAATCACAAGGAAAACAAGCTTATAATAATAATTAGAGAATAATTAATATGTATAAATATTACAAATCATAATAACTAAAATATCACTGTTCGAAATATGTTAGTATTTCTAAATAAAATCAATAAATTATTAAAGAGAAAGTAACTCTATGTGCATTTAACTTGATCTACTTCTAGACAAAGTAAAGTCTAGTGTGAATAATTAATAAATTTACTAAAACAAATTTTGTCTTTCTATGTTTTTATATTAACCCAATTGTACTTTCACCCATACAAAATATTAAATCAATGTACAAGATTCTTATACTATGCATAAATAAGGTTAGAAAAAAAAACATTGAATAGATAAGATATTGCGACATATGTCGTCAAACTATTATCAATACAGTGTACGTGTAAACCTGGTTTCTTTACTTATAACTTTGCACATTCACGCCTTTAATAATCTCTAACATTTTACATCAGCGCTATCGTAACTATTTTCCTTTAAGAGTGGATTTCCACTGCCTATCATTTCGTGAGAATAAGAGGAAAAATTAATGGTTTAAAAGAATGAACTCCTTTTCTAATTTATCAGTAAATCAACGTCAAATGACACTCAGCCTTACGAGAGGAAGACATGATTATATGTGATCTCTCTCGCTAAAACCTTCGTAATTAAAAACTAAAACGCTCCGGGATCTCTAATCACTCAAACTTTTTGAGAAACATAACTATATAAACATAAATGTACATACAAACATATTTAAATACAATCTGCATACTACTTAACTAATCTACAAATCTATTTTTAATTGACAATCGAAAAAGTATTTTGATCTTATAATCTTTTAATCTAATCAGGTCAAATAATAATAAAGGTATTCCCCGGATTACGCATAATTTATGTACGTTAAATTTGTTAGTACACACTTTTTTGTAGTTCGTGTTTTAAGCAAGAATTACCAACAAAATATTAACTATGATATCAATAGAAGAATTTACTTAATCTTATGTATATGGGTTAGCTTTCAAGGGAAAACTTTACCGAATAAATATAAACGGTGTAAATAATAATCTTACTCGATAACCACGTTTCTATGAATGTTGGAAAAGCGACAAAGATGTTTACAAATTTTAACCGATTACAATCTTTAGTTTTAGTTAAACATATTTCCATTAAAACAAGACAAAAAATAATACGTTCGAAGTGTTCCCATGTAAGATATAAATGTACTTACCCGCGTGACCTATATTATATATATTTTAAGGATTTAAATTTATATAAAGACTGGCAGGAAAGTTTCGTCCACTTATGAAATTATTGATACCGGCCGTTCAAGGTCACGTGACCGACACATGTTCAGTATCAGTCGATCGACTCGCCCAACACTGAGACCTTAATGCGTGTTTTATATCGTTTCGCAAGTAAGATTCGCATGGTACGCGTCCGAGCACTCGATTACTGACGATTTTGTGTTGAAGGTTACTAGTGCCATAATCTGTCTGTATACCCGTTAAGAATTGAGCTGTCAGATGTTTCTTGCCAACCTCTACAGAGTGTTAGCAATAAAAAAAAGTTTACTTGTTTTCTCTAAACTTTGCCATCTATTCTCCGCACACCCTGTATACTAATATAATTATCTCTCTTTGATCTCAGTCGCACGTACATTTGCAATTAAACCGGGGAAGTGGAGAAGTGTATAACTGCATTTTGTAATAAAATAATTAAATTAGAACAGTCCGTTTGATGAGATCGTAAACGTGGATTTACAGTTGCCGATTTATTTAAAATCATAAAAGACATTTAGTTATCAATTATAATATATATTAAACTATAAACTTTATGTTTTGTAAAAGTGGAGAAATAACGTTTACAAGTTTCTTTGCTATAATCCAGTTCAAGTATGTTAAATTTGTACATTTTCATAAGCGATCGCCAACTTTGTCAATTTTATTTCGATTTTAATAAAACCTTCAAAAAATCGCTATTACAAGCAGATCGTAATTCGATACGGTCTTTACAAATTATAAGACGAAATATCCAATCACTTTCATATCGCGGTTATTTTTAAATATTTATCTTAAAAAAAAAAATTAACGAACAAAAAAAAATCTTGTGTAATTGTTTTGTCGTTAATGTAAATTGCTTAAGTTAGTGGCCATCGAGTTTGTTTAGCGACACCGTATTGCGGTAATGCTTTCGACAATCTCCGCTTATCTTACCTACTGTTGCACATGACGATAAAGAGGACCGGGTTTCGTGTATATGAAATATCATTCATATTATTTTGTTATTAAATAATCGGCATTAGAGAAGCAGTAATATATTACATTTATTTAACATCGGCTTCATACTACCATGTATTATTTATATTTATGTACAAGCAATGTGTGTGACACAGCTGTGCCAATGTTCTGGATACCCGCTACCGCTGATGACCACTTACGTAAAAAAATAAATCGTACTCATAACAAACAATTTGATCACCACGTATAACTTTGCCAGAAATATGTAACAAATCCTAATTATATGACATCTAAGGGAAAATTAAGAATTATCCAAGACGATTATAAACGGACCATAACTGAAGTTACTGGGAACTGTTAATTGCCGTCACAATTAACTTGACAGCCTTGGGAAAAAGATTTTAATTATCGTCTCATGAGACATTATATGGACAACAGAAAATACGCTTTCTGTGAAAAATGGACAAGCGACACACGTTTTAACTAATCTTTTTTTTACGGCGATTTAAAGATTTACCATTATTTCTATCATCAACCTGCCTGCTTTTCCCTGCAGAAGGTCGGAGCAATTCCGAACATCTCTAACAACCGTCATACCTGAACACACACATTTACGCATATCTTTCACACAATGAATCCACACCTTCGATCGTCCTCTGCCTTTACAGACATCATCATTCAATTGCATTGCCTTTTTGATTTTATTCTAATTCCTTTGTATAAAAACATGTTATTGTTTGGTATAAATAATTTAACAACCATCATGCTATTTGACAAATGACTCAATATTACTAATACTTAACTATTAAATATGATCGTTTACCTCGAACTGCAGTTTTTCTTGGTTGAGTCATGAAACAGAACGTGTAGCAATATATTGAACATAATATTTTTCATAATTATGAATACGCAGTTACTTAAAGTTCACGTCTTTTCAAATATCTTGGCGGCTTGTAGTCATTCGCAAGCTGCACATTGACTCTTACTATGTTCAGAGAAGCGAAGTTATTTGCCAAAGTCATTACTGATAAAAAAAACAAGAGATATAGTCAAACGAAAAAAAGTACGTTCTTGATTTCAATTGGCATTATTTATGTTTTATTTAAACTTTCGGAAAACCATACTAGACATAACAACACATTTAAATAGTATAATCTGACACTACAGACCTAAAATACTATATTGAGTTCAAGTACGGTACTAATGAACAATAACGCTATATCCGAATAGGAGGTTTTTCCTTTCTACATTAATTGTTGCATCCGTAGGCTCGTCAACCTGCTCTCTGCAGCAACCTTGTGCTGGTTTCATTTATATCCAGTCAGCAGTTCAGCTATTGTTACTGTCAAGTACAATAATTCATTTGTCACGGACATAATAAAAGGGTTTTTAATGGAATCTGAAAATATATCTTTTTTTTTTTAAATTTGTAACGAGAACCTACCCGTACTTTCAAGATAGGATGATGAAAATGTATGTATGCAAATAGATTAAAAGTTCATCCATATATTTCGATTATGTGTTATCAAATTTTATCGGTTTATATTTATGTTTACAATTTCAAACTTATCCAGGATGAAGTTATAAGGGTATCGAATATACACACACATCGTTTATGAAAGAGTGGCGAAGCTCTCCTCGGCAGATGACGGTTCATGTCTTTAATATAGGAAGAATTTGTTCTAGACTTTACTATACCGATGTCTGTGAAGTCATTGAATGAAACATATTGCTATCTGAATGTTATCAGAAGGTTATAAAAGCCTCATAAAGTCCGGCCTCGCAGATATCTGATATGGGCAACCGAAAATTACAGCCGACAGGCTTCACTAACCGATGGCACGGATAAGAAAACATACGTCTATAATAATTAAGTGGCACACCGAACAACTTTACACTTGACAAAAAATAAGATAAGTAAAGTCAATGCAGACCTTGAATGTATGAATTCGATGCACACTTTGACTATAGAGAGACGGACTAGGCATAGAGCTGCCGTTGTATGGATGCTCTCACTGGAGTTAAATTGGAACGTCTTCTTGTACGCATACTGACTTATAAATTTATGCGCCCAGACCGAGGCCACAGGCGAATTTTATTTTTAATATTACATTAGTTGATTTTTTCCTTCCATTCCACGTAAGCTTCAAAAAGCTTGTCTTAGGATGTGGTTCATGATAATAGTGGACGGCAGGTTTCGAACCCATGACCGCTAGATTAGTAGTATGTACCCATAACTATTAGGCTATTGGCGCTTGAAAAAGTTGTTCGTTGTTTTTTTTTTATTCGACAAAGGGAAAACTGCAAGCTTGACGTATCCTGTTTTTCTTTAAGAAGACATGTCAATCTATACTCGTATATATAACTTAATACAAAGTCTATTATTAGTTGTTAAGTAATATTGTATGCATAAACTAATATAACGTAGATATACGATGGTGTTTAGAGCGGGCTTAGTACACTTTCACTGTAACCGCCCAGTTGTCTCATTGTCTCTGACTGCGCGCAACGTCATTCACGTTAGAGGGAAAGTGTTTTAATGTAAATTTAATTGGTGGCCGTTCTACACTCGCCAATTATTTCTTAGTACAAAATGTTTCCGCTCTAATCTCACCATGCATATTTTTAAAGCGTTACGTGAAATTGAATTATTTAACACAACTATACACAATGTAATTTCGATGACTTTTTTTTTTATTGAGTTTACACATTTTGTAAATGTGTAAACCAATGTGTATTATGTAACGAGATCTGCAAAAATCCAACTCATCGTCGATGAATATTTAAATATAATATATTCATTGATTTCTAAAACATGCGCGAGCGGACAGACGGCCGCGCACACTTTAATTTACACGTTACGTACAATCTTTACTACGTTTTTTTAATAATTTACTTAGTAATTTTACGACAAATTAAATTCAATTATTTTGTTAGTTTTAGTAACTTACATAATGCAAAAATCTGGCACCTTACTGTTTCTGCATTATGTTACACATTACATGGTACCGTGGCGAACAATTTCGACCTTGATTCGCTAAAAGAGCGAAGCGTTCACTGCCCATAGACAACCGCAACTGCTGATGAGTTGACTACTTTTAATCTTTTGTGGGGTGAATCGGTACGTAACAGATTAAACTGTACTAAAATATATTGTTATGGTATTTTTTTTAAGAGAATTATACAAATTATACAATAAATGTGTTTCAGTAATGGCAACAAACGGTATATATTTCAAACGTATATTTGCACTTATTTGCGCCGGTATAAATCACGTTGCTTACAAATGGGCCAATGCGCAGGTGTCTCTTTTGTTCCTAATCACCTGTCAATTGCTCTAATGAGTGTCTATGGCGCATCACGAGCATTGCCAGTGAACCGTTCCACGCTAATGGTTCGTAAGTTTCACAATAAAATATATGGCAAAGGTAATCGGTCGGGCCGCTCGCGTCGGACGAATTGACTCTAATAGAAAGGTCGTTGTAATTTAATTAGCGATGTTCCTCTAATGTCGACTGTTGACCTAGGAGACGCCGACACATGCCGTGCGGTATCAATCTTTTTGTCATGTGCATATATGGTTATATTGTAGCCTAGTATACCGGACTAAATAAAAACAGTATTATAAATACTAGTTTAAATGATACAAATTTTAACATCCTAATCATGCTCGCGTAAACGAAGTATATTTAAAACGAAACGTATTCGGTTGTTACAATTACGTTCATTTAAACTAGGTATATTCAGTTTTTTTTTTTAAACAAGAATGTTTGAAAAAAAAGTTGGAACAATTAAAGGCACGCAACGGTAAGGATTAGGTTTTCTTGGAAATCGTAATGAGAGTAACAAGAGTCCGAGACCATTTTCTCGTTACTAAACCCTGATCGCTTACAATGTAACTGTTGCGGCGAGTTGACGGATAGGCGATGTATTGCCGCTAATGCTGCGATCGAGGTCAGTGGAGCCGCGACGCTCAGAACCAACTACGACTGAACTTGAACAAATTATGCTGTAATTACTCTAAATGCGACATCGTGACGGACTATCTATGTGAAACTGTAGAATTGATTGCGAACAGTGATTTACTTACTGTTAAAAACATACTGAGTAAGATGCTATAATACGAATGTAAATTGAAATAAAAGTATGTTACTAGTAAGAGAAACTTGTAGTCGAAAAATATAGTAAGAGAAAGGGAATGAGGAAATGACATGCAAATTGTCTGTTATAATTTGATTGGTAGATTGAACGAATATGATGCCATATTTAGGACACAATGAAATCGCACCCAATAAATTTCTGTGACCATGAATTTTCACTACCGAAACAGTTTTACAGTAACTTATATCTATGACTTACAATTTCGAACAGATAACATATTTTAATAAAATTGAATTCATGTAATGTCAAAATGTTATATATATTTCGTGTCCATGCCTTATTTAATTGGGTTACATTACAAAAACATACTTCTTTAATTTACGTCTGTCTGTCTGTCCGCAAATCCGTGTTTGTTCCGCATAATCTCCACAACGGGTCGACGGGTAGTTGAAAATAAATCGAAAAGAGAATGTCATTTTACAGCCGTTCTGGGTATTGAATGCAACTGTACTGTTTTAATTTTTAAACATTTCGACCGATGTTATTTAGCAGCACTGTCATAAAAGCTGAAGCGATATAAATTGAATCTGACGTATTTATTTCCAATAGGCATTAAGTTTTGTACGCCTTAATGTATCCATTCTGCATCATTTTGCAGTTCAAGAAATTCATATTTTTGATATTTATTAATCGAAAAATGCAGTTAATATTTAAATAAAAGAAGAATAAAGATGCAAGAAATCACTGGCTACTTAAACTATTAAAACTTTCGTGAGACATTTCACTATATCACTTATAAAACGGCTTAACTCACGTGCAACTCGGTGTC